>JAVJIF010015741.1:0-93777 GCA_038442645.1 Agave tequilana
CCCCCTCTAGGTGATTCAATTCTGAGTCATTTCAAGCCCAAATCGAGCTGTTCTCGAAGCAGCAGGTTCGTGACGATCAATACTACGCACCTACAGTAGTCTCATGTAGGTTTGAGCTTCGATCACCTTCTCGGTAATTTTGAAAATTCTGTTCAGTTGTTTTTATTATTTAATTGAGATAGTTATCTCTTCTAATCTGTCGCAAGGTAAAACCTATTGACTGATGTGTTTCCTTAAAAAATTGAGCATGTAAAAATTCTTATTAATTGTAAAGAAAATTATAACAGATCAAATCCAATACAAAAGAGAGGAGAATATCTAGATCTCCCTTTTATTTAAAGCAGGGTTTTTCGTGTAGCGGTGGAGTGTGATTCTTGTGTTCCGTTAACGAGCCAAGCCAGAAGCTTGTCTCTTGAACTTCTTTTTGCTTTCATTGGAAGCGCACTAGTTAGGTATGAAAACTAAATCAGTGGCTAAAATCTCAAAGAGATTAGAAACTCAACTTGAACTCAGCAAGTTTATAGAGTTTTCTTCTCCAACACAATGTGTGTTCAACAACATTGTGCTTAGTTTTCAGCCTTTTGTGATTATCCAGCTTCAAGCATCAAGTGTACCTTTTAGGAATTCTCCTCCTCTAGCCTTTGGCTTCTTAGGTTCTGCCGCCCTTAGCCCCTAACTTTCATAACTATTTATAGTGGTTTTCAAGGGGATAAATGTCCCCTTAAATCTCTCCATAATGGGGATTTATGCCCCATTATGTGGAACGAAAGTGGGTATTGATTGCTCCATATGGCGATTTATACCCCATTATGTGGAGAGAAAGTAGGTATTGATTGACCTAGTAATTGCTGTCTGTTACATCAGAAACTTGGGTCTCGTTGGATGCGGACCTCGCCGTTGGACGCGGAGCTTGCATTTTGATGTTGAAACGCTATCTTGAGGTCTGCGTATTAAAGAGCAGCACGCTATCACATTTGGCACAGAACGCGAACTTTGCATTGCATTTGTTGAGGTGTGTGATTGAGCTTTTACCTGCACACAAAATACAGTGTTTCAGATTTTAAGATTAAAGAGTGCGAGTTACTCAATTCTACCGCAATAGCAAGTGGCTATGCGGGTCGTGATTCACAAGGAGAGACTAGCGATGGAGGCTTTTTTTAATAAGTTTTCTTTTAAGATACAAAAGATGGTTAAAATTTCTATTTTAGTTCTTGTAAAGAAAAAGAGAAAAAATTAGGTTAAAGTTAGTTAGGGAGAAAGTGGTAGATAGAGAAGATGGAGAAACTAGAAATGATATGTACAAAGAAATGAAAAAGGAGTGATAAAAGAAGTGGTGGATTATGGTGTTCTAAACTAAAGAATTAAAAGAAAGAAAACTAAAAGAAAACTTACCTCCTTTGGTTGATGACTTACTTGAAACCCTTGCATGTTTTACCTTACTTCGGAGGCGATCAACGCATAATTCATAAGATCGAGCTCAGTCCCCATTCGCATTACATCATCAAGACGAATAAGAATGAAATGATACAAAATTTTGAGGAGGAGAACATCATCATGTAATATCATTGGCACTCACACAAACATGGCTATACTAATGCTTCTAGATTCACTTGAATGCTCATCATAACCAAAAGAGGAAAAGTAGAAAGAAGAAGAAGAAAACAAAAGTAAAGATAAACATTAAATACCTTTTATTGCTTGCAGAAACGATAGAAGAAAGGAGGAGGTACATCGGTGTCACTCTCAACATAAGCCTCTCTCTTACTTACATGAATCTCAATCTAACCTATGCTTACAAAGAAACAAAAATTACATAAAAAGAAAACAAAACCTACACTATAAAGAACGGAAAAGTGGGCTAAAATCTATCTCTCTGCTTTGTCGTTCCCATTTACAGTGAAAAACCTGCCTTTTGTAGGCAAAAACCCAGAGGGGAGAGGCGTGAGAAGATAGGGGGAGCAAACGCTCCCCCTAACTCCCTAACAAAGCCGGCCGCGTTTTCGCGGCCAGGGTGTGGCCAGGTGGCCACACCCTGTTGGTGGAATTCTCCAGCTTTGCGATTGTTGTTTATCTTCAGCTGGATTTGCAGTTTAAGTCTGAGATTTTGACGAAATGGCCTTTGATCTTTGGCTTCAACCGCTTGATTTGGGATGATTCATTTCAACCGGTTTTCAACCTCTCTGATTTACCAAGATTTGCCCTGATTCACTGATTTTGAATTTATTCTGATTTAATTCAAAATTTGATAGGCTTTTGGTCTCATTTTTCTTCACTCTCCTTTAGGAATGGGCCTGCAAATAAATTAAACAATAATTAGGAACAAGCAGAATTTCTTTAATAATAAGTATAAGAATATGATAATAAATGTGCAATCTTAGAGACCAATCACACCTCCATATCTATCTTTTGCTTGTCCTCGAGCAAAACAACTAAACTATACTAAGGATTATTAGACCACTTTCGCAGGTCACGCGATTGCACTAAGCATATGCAACAAGCCGTTAAACCTCTAGGTTACTCCTAGAGGACGAGTTTTGTCTCGTGAGGGTTTTCAGTGATTACACCCACAAAATCCGTAAAGAAAGAGAAAAATGTTAGTAATTTGAAAACACATTTTGAAAGAAAATATTTGAAATATTATTGTAAGTTTTAAGTAATCTATAAGTTAATGGAAAATCGAATTTTTCATTCCTAAACTTAGTCTCTATTCAAAAATTTGTTATCAATCAAAGTAAGGAGTCAAATTGTACTTCTCATCTAGTCTATTACTTTACCCTAAGTCATATGCACCTTGTGACCGTGAAAATTTTGACTAAGGGTTCTTTAACTCTAACTCTTATGCCTTATTTATTTATATATATATATTTTTGGTGGTATTATTCCTTAGTTCTATTAGGCTTTCTAATCTGCCCATGTAACGAGCCTTTAATCGATGACTCCCAAACCAAACGGTCTTAGGACACCGGGTGAGAAAACACCCCAAGGACTTAAGACTCGAGCAAACAAGGCCACAAAACTAAGGATTTTATTATATGAACCACTTTTAGGCGTGAATACTTATGCTTTATTAGGCACAAATACCCAGCTTAATCAGAGGATTTTTTTTATATTTTTTTCTCAAACTTATCTAATCATCTTTTGTATAAATACCAAGGCTTACTTAGGGCAAAGCACCTAGTTAATCAATAATTAGATTTGTTCATTTTTTATAGATATTTTTTTTCTTTCTTTTTTTTATAAGGCATAGAAATCTTCGTTTTTTGAACCCTAAGTGTGTAAGTGTATGAAGTGTGCATATTTCATTAAGGTAAAAATCAAGACTAAATTACTTTGACAAATTATCTTCCTAACTCTAAAAATAAAACAAATAATCTTATTTTGTCCAAGTTTCAAAATACTAAATTTGATTTTCCTATCCCTTAAAGTTGACTTAATTTCTTACAAAAATATGTCAAAATATTGTTTCTATTTTCAAAAAGTTTTTAAAAGTAAAGAAAATGTTAAATTTTTTTTCTTAATAAAAAGAAAAACCTAAGTTATGTTAGAACCCTCCCCACACCTATCTCATGCATTATCCTCAATGTATGAATTAATGCATAGATGCATGAAAAAGAATACAGGGAAGGAAAACACTACCTTAAGGTAGTGGTTCCGGTGGTGATCTGATTGGTCCACGAAATGCGGTCCAATCGACTTTGCATGGAGTTCGGAGGAACCCACCAGAAATCTCTGTAATATAACCCTCTAAAATGATGTATACATGAAGGATTTTTATTAAAAATTTGACCCCATCTAATTTACAAATTCCATAATTGATTTCAAAGTCAATTTTGTCAACCGCCTTGTCCCAAAATGGAGTGTGAAAAGATAGAATGATTGACTTAGACTTAGAAAGTATGGGAACTAATACCGACTCAGAAACTGATTTAAGTCAAGTAAAGGTTCAGGAGTCGAGATTGGTTCAGGAAGTGGGTCCAAATCAAGAAGTTGAAACTCAAGTCCACATTCATTTTCCCACAATGGAAAGTGACTTAATATTGGTGATTCAAGTTCAAGAATGACAGGTGTGGGAATCAAACTGACTCTAAAATATTACTCAAGTCAGGTAACAAAACAGGAGTCAATATTGATTTGGGAATTTAAACTGAATCACAAAATTGAGAATCTAGGTCACATTTCTCATTGAGTTCAATTTTATAAAAATGAGAACTTGTCAATTTATCAATGGGACTTTCAAAAGTATGAAATTGGTCAAGTTTAATATGCTGATCATCAAAGATGGGTGATTCAATTCATTTGAATTGGCACAGGATCTAATGTTGACTCGGGAAAAAGATTAAAATCAGGTGAAGACACCGGAGTTATAATTGAATCAGGAAGTAGAATTGAATCACTAAGTTGAGATTCATGATCATATTCATTCTCAAGTTCTATTTCAGGAAAGGAATAACTTGTCATACTGTCAATATCATTTTCAAAATTTAGAGTTTGGGCAAGTTCAAATGATTGTGCTAAAATGGAAATGTTTTCTAAAACAACATGACTCTTCAGCTCTAACAGAATGGTTAACGACATCAGAACTGGCCAAACGGTGAGAACGTAGAGTTTGGACCATCATATCTATATCATGATTATGAGCGTTTTGAGCCTGAATCATGGCTTCAAGCATCTTTTCATAGTAGATAGGTTCATCGTTTTGTTGCGGATGGTCTTGAAAAGATGAAGTGTTATTTTAGAATTGGTGGTAAAATTGTGTGTCCATCAGATTTTGTGATTGTTGTTTGGACTCACGCATACCCATTTTTAAAATTGATGGTTTTCTATTTTGGACTGGTGGAATTGAGTATGAATCTTGGAAATATTGTGGACAAGGTGGATAAGGAGGACAAGTTGGTTGAAAATTAGACTCGGAGGAGGTGAATCCCCACAGACTCTGTGAAGAGTTAAAATTATTTTGGAAATTATGGTCATAAGATTGGGGGCATGGGTTATATTGATTCGGATAAGACCAATCCGGCACACTAGGTTGGTTAAAGTTATGATATGTCGGGTTGGTAATATCCGAAAAAGAGATTGGTGTGTAATATGGATTATCATTAAAATTGAAAAAATTATTGTTATAAGCCATATCACACAATAAAACACAAACAAAGAAAAAAAACAAACAAATAAGCAAACAAAAAAGAAAAAAATTCTAACCTAAGTTAGAGTAGACCTTTGACCTAGACGACTCCTAACTGGTTAGACTGTCCATAGGAGGTATAATGCAGACTTTGACCACAAGCTAATCAGCCAGGTCAGGGTAAGATTGGTGGGAGGTTATCCGTCAAAGACGTTCTTTAATTAATTAACCATCAACCTTCGGGCTTTCGGTCCTTAATCCCCTTCCTAGACACTGATTTGGTAGGAGTCAAATTCCAACACCTTTTCCCCTTAGGATAATCTCCTAATTGAGTCCGAGATGTCCCTAGGGCCAACTGTTGGCCCAAAGGCCCATCACTCTAGTTTTGATGATGATTAACTCATGAAGTTATAGTACTAATGATCTTGTGTTTAATTAGTGACAGATTTGTTATCAAGATCTTAGTAGGTGTGGAGCTTCAACAAAGGATTTAAAGTCAAGTTTTGGAGCTAGCACCGTTGATTCACGAGCCTATGCATCAAGACCACATCAAAAGTTGAGCTCGTTGGATCGTGTTTGGACCAAGTCAAGAAGATGAGAAGATTTCAAGGGAAGACTTCAAGATCAAGACTTGTGTCTAGGTATAAGATTTTTATTTTTAGTTCAAATGTAAAGGATAGAATAGTTGGTGGATTGCTCAAATATATATCACACACACACTCTTGATTTAGTTGTCTTTTCATAAAAGAATTTTCAGAGTTAGAAAAGACTTTCATTTTGGAAAAATACTTTTTGGTTTTTGGTGTTTTCTTATATACAAGTTTTATCCAAAACCATATTTAGAGCATAATGCCAAAAACATAGATATTTCATCTTAATTGTGTAGTGGATCATATCCATACACACTATGCTTTAATGAATTCAAAATATCTTGTTTTTGTATCATGAAGAAGTTTGGAAAACAAGTTTTAGAAAAATACTAGCTTTCAATTGAGCCAATATTTCCAACTTACAAAAATAGTCCAAATCTTTTATAACATGCCTTGATTTTGTGCAAGCATGTTTGTTTATCAAAGTATATTGGTAAAACTATTTTTGTAGATTTTCATGTATTTATGGGATTTTTATGTGAGCCAAAAGACAAACTTTTTAATCCCAGATTTCTGTTTTCTGGCTTCAGCAAGTCGACTGTATAGTCGACTATACCTGAAGTCGGTCGACCGGACCGGTCGACCGACGTGCACAACGTGCACGCCTTGACTTGGCAGATGGCCGGTCTGCCGACCCTGTCGACCGAAACTAGCAGTGCTCTCTATTCTTTTGGGTCGACCGGGCGGTCGACCGGAGGCTCCAACGGTCGGATTCTTGACCGTTGGCGGTCGACCGGATGGTCGACCGACAGGTCTGACAGACCCCAACGGCTAGTTTTTGATAGCCTATAAATTTGGGGGTTTGGTCATTATTTTTCTCTAAGATTTTAGGAGAGCTTTCAAGCCAGTTTTTCTGATCCTTTCAAAAGGTTTTCTCCACATATTTGAGAGCAAATATTTCCTATCAAAAGGGAAGATTTTATCAAGAGTGTTTAAAGTGATTTCTTGAGTTTTTCACCATAGATTCAATCCTTACTTTTCTCACAATCACTTGAGCTATCCATTGCTTTATCTATCCATAGGATTGTGTTGTGAGAGTTTTTTTTTAGGTGATCAAAGTGTTGTGATCACCAAAGACTTTTCTTTGTTCATTTGAGGAGACGGGCAAGTGTGCTCGTGGTGGTTTAGAGTTCGGTTGTGAACTCTTGGTTTGAGGTGCGGCCTCGGCAAGCTTGTGGGGCTTGCGTGTGTACGGGACTAGGGAGTCTGAGGGTTTGTAGGTGTTGCGACACCGGGGAGAGATCCATTGGGATCTTGCATAATGGAAATCCTTCGTGTGTCGAAGGCGGGGATGTAGAGCAAGTGTGCTCGAACCTCGAAACAAACCCTTGTGTTTACGATTGCTCACTCTCTCTCTCTCTTTGTCTCTTGTCTATATCTTGCATACTTTTATTGTGCTCATCTTTATATGCTAGATATTCATTGTGTGCTTAATTGATATACTTACTTGGGATTGTTTGCTAACACTTGTATTCAACCAAGAGAGCCAACGCGACACCTCAACCCTTATCAAGGGGAATCTAGAGGAGTTTGTCCAGAGCCCTTCACGGGGAATTCGGCAACACTCTTGTGTTATACGTGGTGTTTAGTGTAAGAGTTTAGTTTAGGTCATAATTATTTTTAATTCCACATTATTTGGCATTAAGTGACCATTAGGTTAGCCATCACCTATTCACCCCCCTCTAAGTGAACTTACAATTGGTATCAGAGCTAGTGCTCTTGATTTGGATCTAACAACCTTGAGTTAAAGATCCTACTTTTAGGCTAATCATAATATTTGTACACACACCATGGATTTCATGTCACCACCCATTTTTGACATTCTTAACATCCACATTTGGAAGGTTAAGATGTCCTTGTACCTCAAGGCCTTAGGTTTTCATGTTTATCTTGCCACTACTAAAAATGCATATTGTTTAGATGGTAAGAATTTTGAGACTAATGCAAAAGCCCTAAATGCTTTGAAGAGTACCCTAAATGATGATTATTTATCTAGGGTTTCTAATGTTGAATCGGCTTTTGTAGCTTGGAACATCATCACCTCCCTTGGCGAAAAGGATCTATATTATGCCGGGAGCGATTCGGATGTTGGAAGCGACATCTCCAACAAGTGTTATATGGTCCAAGGGGATAACCCCCTTGAGGTATCTACCGAATTCGAGGATGAGGATAATCACATGTCATATGAAGAGCTTCCTACATTTTGTCAATTATTGCTTGAAAAATATGACATGATTAAGAAAGATAATAAAATTTGAAAAAGAATTTTGACTGCATGCTTAATGAAAATGATTCATTTAGAAATAATATTGCATGCTTAGAAAGAGAAAAAGAAGATTTGAAAAATGAGAATGTTTCCTTGCTTTCAAAATTGAATAATTTGTGTGAAGGAAACAATACTTTGAAAAATAAAATTGATTTGGTGAAAAAACAAAAGGAAGTTATTTTTTTAAGAAAATAAGTCTTTAAAAAGAAAAATTTGTGAAAAAGAAAAAGATTTTGTTTCGATAAAGAAAAAGAAAAATGATTCTTTATCTCATCATGCTTTACATGCCACCACTAATGAGATTAAAGATTTAAAAATAAAATGAATGGTTTGAGCTCTACCTGAGCTCATGTGCTTTTAACCATACTAGATTAGAGTCTATGTTTTCAAAGAAACAAACTCCACATGTTCATGCACATCATACCCATCATGCATATGCTTATGTTGCACACCATGATTATTCACACACACATAAGCATACTAAGGTGTACACATGTACACATTGTGGCCGCAAAGGCCATTTAACAAAATTTTGTTATAATAAGTTGCATCATTTTAATTTTGCTAATAATAAAAATTTTTGGGTTCCTTATAAGACTAACCCCAAAGGACCCAAGAAAATATGGTTACCAAAACTCCCACCCCATGTTTTTTGATGTAGGTGAGGGATCTCTCAAGACGTGAGAGATTTGGTGCCTTGATGGTGGGTGCACTTGAACTAAAAGGACATATATTTGGAGCACCGCTATCAAGGAGGTTTTGGTGGGAAAGACCACCAAGCTTGGAGCTTTGGAGTTGGTAACAATCTCTAAACTCCTATTGTTTATGTTCATGCTTGTTCATTCATAATATTCATAGCATGTTCATGTTTTATAATTTAATGTGCTTCATGTGGTAAAAACATGCTTAGATGTAGTTTTATATCAAAACTTGTATTATACATGTACTAATAGTGAGTTACATTTGATTTATATATATATTTGCACTTCATGCTCATTTGTACCCACTATATGCACATGTATAGACTAGTTTTGATGATTCTCTCATTTATACATGCTTTGCCAAATTTTATGATTTTACTTCATGTATATGTATTTCTAATTCAAATCTAATAAATATACATGTATACCCATGAGTCTCTTGCCTTCATGCAAATACATTTGATAGACTCTTTCACGTTTGGGATATGTATGTGTATTGTTAGTTTTAGATAAATCATACATATACCATGAAGACTAATGTTTTATGAAAAATGATTTTTCATGTTTTTGTTTTGTTAAAAATGTGACTTATAATCTTTTTGAGCTTAAATGACTACTTTCATAAAAATGCTATTTACATGATCTTTTAAACACTCACATCTTCATTTATTAATTCATGACTTAGTTTCATGATCATTTTGAGCTTTATAGACCATGAGTGATTAAATCTTTATGTATTAATTATGCTTTATGAAGTACATATGATTTGATGTATTTGAAGGATCTTTAACTAGTTGATCAAAAACTATTTTATACTAGTTATTTATTCTTCAATTAGTTTATAAAATTTACACATGATTCTATTTTTAATCCATTGGATAAATTCTTTTGTATTCTCAAGATTTGATGCTTCATGAATTGAATATTAGTTTGAATGTTAGTTTTTGTCAACACTAGGATTTATACTTGTACATATTATGGGTCACAAATAAATCTATATATGGTTGGGTTTGATTGCTTATTTGTGCCTATTTGATGTGCTAGTATAGCCTAGTTTTGATGATTCTTACATTTTTAAACTTGTATTCCCATTTTGGATTTGTGTTATGATCATGTGCTTTCATTTCATGTATATGTTTATTTTGCCAAACTTTAAGATATACATGTATACCTCTTGAGTCATTTGCCTTTCATGCAAATCTATATATATGGACTCAATTGTGTTTAGGGATATGTGTGTATACTTTTTGTATTGTCAAAACATACATATACCTTGAAATATAATTTTTTTGTGATAGATTATATAATGTATACACTTAAGCTTATTTTTCAATTGGTATCATTGGACATTTTCAATTGGTATCAATATAAACTTCCTTTGTATTACTCATATTTTGTCTTCCCATATATGTATGTATCAATTTCTATTGGTATACTCTTTCCATACATATATATGATTTGTTATTTGTGCTTGAGTTAAAATTGTTTTACATATTTAAAGCACAAAGTTGTTTATGATAAGGAAATAAATATTTTAAGAAATTCTCAAGATTTGTTTTATTGAGAAAATTCAAAATTTTTGATTTATATTGCCTATATGCAAGGAGAGCTTAACATCTCTTCTACATATAGATTCATGTTGAGTGCATTGTATAATGAGGAGCTTAACAACTCTTCTTTATGTGGTACATGTGTGTAGGGGGAGCTTCACATCTCCTCTTATGCATTACATAATATGTGTTATGTGAATTGGGGCTTGTCATCCCTTCTTCATGTAATGCATATGTGTAGGGAAGCTAACTTAGCGTCTTCCTCTTCATGAATGTATATCGCATATAACCTTTCTTGATTGATTTGATTTACCCCTTCTTTGGTTCTTTATTTCGGACAAAAAGGGGGAGAAAAATTTGATGATTTTGTTTTACTTTAACCCCTTTGTTGATGATTGACAAAAAGGGGGAGAAGAATTTGAGAGTTATATGCATGTTGAGTAATATTTATTGAGTAATATTTATGTTTATGCATATATGTTTTGTTTTGCAAATAGGAGAAAAAGAATTTGATATGTTTTTATCTCCATACATTTGCATACATATTTATGAGCTTCATTGTCAAATATTATTGTTTATTTGTTATGCATGAGTTAAGGGGGAGCTTCTTTGAAGCTTTACTTTAAGCCATGCATATATAACTTCATGAGTTTTGTCATCATCAAGAAGGGGGAGATTGTTGGCCCAAAGGCCCATCACTCTAGTTTTGATGATGATTAACTCATGAAGTTATAGTACTAATGATCTTGTGTTTAATTAGTGACAGATTTGTTATCAAGATCTTAGTAGGTGAGGAGCTTCAACAAAGGATTTAAAGTCAAGTTTTGGAGCTAGCACCGGTTAATTCACGAGCCTATGCATCAAGACCACATCAAAAGTTAAGCTCGTTGGATCGTGTTTGGACCAAGTCAAGAAGATGAGAAGACTTCAAGAGAAGACTTCAAGATCAAGACTTGTGTCTAGGTATAAGATTTTTACTTTTAGTTAAAATGTAAAGGATAGAATAGTTGGTGGATTGCTCAAATATATATCACACACACACTCTTGATTTAGTTGTCTTTTCATAAAAGAATTTTCAGAGTTAGAAAAGACTTTCATTTTGGAAAAATACTTTTTGGTTTTTGGTATTTTCTTATATACATGTTTTATCCAAAACCATATTTAGAGCTTAATGCCAAAAACATAGATATTTCATCTTAATTGTGTAGTGGATCATATCCATACACACTATGCTTTAATGAATTCAAAATATCTTGTTTTTGTATCATGAAGAAGTTTGGAAAACAAGTTTTAGAAAAATACTAGTTTTCAATTGAGCCAATATTTTCAACTTACAAAAATAGTCCAAATCTTTTATAACATGCCTTGATTTTGTGCAAGCATGTTTGTTTATCAAAGTATATTGGTAAAACTATTTTTGTAGATTTTCATGTATTTTATGGGATTTTTATGTGAGCCAAAAGACAAACTTTTTAATCCCAGATTTCTGTTTTCTGGCTTCAGCAGACTGTATAGTCGACTATACCTGAAGTCGGTCGACCGGACCGGTCGACCGACGTGCACAACGTGCATGCCTTGACCTGGCAGATGGCCGGTCTGCCGACCCTGTCGACCGGAACTGAGAGCAGTGCTCTCTGTTCTTTTGGGTCGACCGGGCGGTCGACCGGGCTCCAACGGTCGGATTCTTGACCGTTGGCGGTAGACCGGACGGTCGACCGACAGGTCTGACAGACCCCAACGGCTAGTTTTTTGACAGCCTATAAATTTGGGGGTTTGGTCATTGTTTTTCTCTAAGATTTTAGGAGAGCTTTCAAGCCAGTTTTTCTGATCCTTTCAAAAGGTTTTCTCCACATATTTGAGAGCAAATATTTCCTATAAAAGGGAAGATTTTATCAAGAGTGTTTAAAGTGATTTCTTGAGTTTTTCACCATAGATTCAATCCTTACTTTTCTCACAATCACTTGAGCTATCCATTGCTTTATCTATCCATAGGATTGTGTTGTGAGAGTTTTTGTTAGGTGATCAAAGTGTTGTGATCACCAAAGACTTTTCTTTGTTCATTTGAGGAGACGGGCAAGTGTGCTCGTGGTGGTTTAGAGTTCGGTTGTGAACTCTTGGTTTGAGGTGCGGCCTCGGCAAGCTTGTGGGGCTTGCGTGTGTACGGGACTAGGGAGTCCGAGGGTTGTAGGTGTTGCGACACCGGGGAGAGATCCATTGGGATCTTGCATAGTGGAAATCCTTCGTGTGTCGAAGGCGGGGATGTAGAGCAAGTGTGCTCGAACCTCGAAACAAACCCCTTGTGTTTGCGATTGCTTACTCACTCTCTCTCTTTGTCTCTTGTCTATATCTTGCATACTTTTATTGTGCTCATCTTTATATGCTAGATATTCATTGTGTGCTTAATTGATATATTTGCTTGGGATTGTTTGCTAACACTTGTATTCAACCAAGAGAGCCAACGCGACACCTCAACCCTTATCAAGGGGAATCTAGAGGAGTTTGTCCAGAGCCCTTCACGGGGAATTCGGCAACACTCTTGTGTTATACGTGGTGTTTAGTGCAAGAGTTTAGTTTTGGTCATAATTGTTTTTAATTCCGCATTATTTGGCATTAAGTGACTATTAGGTTAGCCATCACCTATTCACCCCCCCTCTAGGTGAACTTACACCAACGTCTACTCATTTTTAGTTAGGCTTGGGTTAGTGAGTGAGGAGATTATTTGTGAGCTAAGGGAGGGTAATGACTTCCCCACCTTATCTTGTTTATAGGACAAGCCCTTAGATCAATTTAGTACAGTGTACAAGAAAAGCAACACTTAAGCAATGTAAACAATCCAAAAGTGTTCTTATACTAGATGCTATGCACACGTACCTTTGCTCCAACACTTTTTAACAGTAAATAGAAAATGTAATGAAATGACACGTGCCTAAATGCAAAGTCTAAATCATTTTTTTAGCCTTTACAATCATCATTTTACTGTTGAGATTAGAAAGTAAATACATTGAGACAAACAAGAAAATAAATGCTACAGATATTTAAACTACGCAATTCAGCCAACCTGCAGAAAATACAGGTTAGTAGTTCACTCAGTTTGCCACAGGACTGTAGCAAATCTGAGGGCTTCTTGGCTCTGCTTTCTTGAGCAGAGTCCAAGGCCACTTATGTATCCACTGCAGCAAGAATTTCTTATTGTTAAATCTGTATAAAAAATAAAGAAGAAAGTTAACCAAAAGTGTAAACTTTAAAGAGAATTTACTTACCGTCCCTCCCCGGCAACGACGCCAAAATTTTGATTGAGCTTTTACCTGCACACAAAATACAGTATTTCAGATTTAAGATTAAAGAGTGCAAGTTACTCAATTCTTCCGCAATAGCAAGTGGCTATGCGGGTCGTGATTCACAAGGAGGGACTAGCGATGGAAGCTTTTTTTAGGAAGTTTTCTTTTAAGATACAAAGGATGGTTAAAATTCTTCTTTTAGTTCTTGTAAAAAAAAGAGAAAAAATTAGGTTAAAGTTAGTTGGGAGAAAGTGGTAGATAGAGAAGATGGAGAAACTAGAAATGATATGTACAAAGAAATGAAAAAGGAGTGATAAAAAAGTGGTGGATTGTGGTGTTCTAAACTAAAGAATTAAAAGAAAGAAAACTAAAAGAAAAACTTACTCCTTTGGTTGATGACTTACTTGGAACCCTTCCATGTTTTACCTTACTTCGGAAGCGATCAACGCATAATTCATAAGATCGAGCTCAGTCCCCATTCGCATTACATCATCAAGACGAACAAGAGTGAAATGATACAGAATCTTAAGGAGGAGAACATCATCATATAATATCATTGACACTCACACAAACATGGCTATACTGATGCTTCTAGATTCACTTGAATGCTCATCATAATCAAAAGAGGAAAAGTAGAAAGAAGAAGAAGAAAACAAAAGTAAAGAAAAATATTAAAAAAAATACCTTTTATTGCTTGCAGAAACGATGGAAGAAGGGAGGAGATACATCGGTGTCACTCTCAACATAAGCCCCTCTCTCTCTTACTTACATGAATCTCAATCTAACCTATGCTTACAAAGAAACAAAAATTACATAAAAAGAAAATAAAAATCTACACTACAAAGAACGAAAAAGTGGGCTAAAATCTATCTCTCTGCTTGGTCGTCCCCATTTATAGTGAAAAACCTGTCTTTTATAGGCAAAAACCCAGGGGGAGAGGCGTGAGAAGATAGGGGGAGCAAACGCTCCCCCTAACTCCCTAACAAACCCGTCAAAACGCGACTTTGGCCACGTTTTCGCGGCCAAGGTATGGCCTGGTGGCCACACCCTGTTGGTGGAATTCCCCGGCTTCGCGATTGATGTTTATCTTCAGCTGGATTTGCAGTTTAAGTCTGAGATTTTGACGAAATGGCCTTTGATCTTTGGCTTCAACCGCTTGATTTGGGATGATTCATTTCACCTAGTTTTTAACCTCTCGACTTGCCAAGATTTGCCCTGATTCACTGATTTCGAATTTATTCTGATTTAATTCAGAATTTGATGGGCTTTTGTGCTCATTTTTCTTCACTCTCCTTTAGGAATGGGCCTACAAATTAATTAAACAATAATTAGGAACAAGCAGAGTTTATTTAATAATAAATATGAGAATATGATAATAAATGTGTAATCTTAGCGACCGATCAGTGTGACATTCGCGTTTAAGTTGAAACGTGATCCTCGCGTTAGGAACGAAGTCCGCGTCTGAGTTTTGAAAATACGACCTCCGTGTTTAACAAAAGATGCGAGGTTTGCATTTGAGTTAAAAGGTGACCCTCGACATGAGGCTTACATCTGAGGCTTAGTCTTCAGTATTTTTTAGACAGCCTACAGAACCCCCTCCAAAATTTTTAAAACTCCATAGTTGACTGGGACGGATTTCAAAATACTTTAGACTTTATGTTGACTTGAGCCTTCATGATTGGACTGTCAATATTTTGAAATACCCTGAGCTTAATCTTGTCTGGTTTATGGTCATCGTGAGTATAATATTGAACTACTTGAAGTCACCAGGGAAGATCATCGTAAGTACCCAGAGACGCAGTCTGAAACTTTTTTGAGCTTTAACTTGCTTATCGGTATACTGTTGAACCGGTTGAGTTGTTGACTTTTTCTACCAGTATACTGTTAAACTGTTTGCAGAAGTCAGCTCAGTTAGCAAGTCTGTTGAAAAGTCAGACAAATCAAAGCATTAGTAAACTATTTGTAGAAGTCAGCTTAATTAGCAAGTATGTTGAAAAGTCATACAAATCAAAGCGATTAGTTTTGATTGCCAGAGGAAATGTTTAATTTAGCAATTGAAATTTGGACAACTTCACTGGGGAAACTGAATAGAAGAGGAAGATACTGTCAGAGGTATGATATTAACTTGACAGGGACTTGATTTGCATGCCAGAGGTAATGATTAACTTAGCACTAAAAGGTCTCATTTTTATTGAAAAAATCGAGGAGATAACTTTTAGAGGTATGATGTTTAACATAACAGGAATATGTGCTATAGGTGTAATTTTGACTTTGCATTGAAAGATCTCATTTTCACTGATAAAATCGAGGAGATAACTTTTAGAGGTGTGATGTTAACATAATCAGGATGTATGCTAGAGGTATTTAATTAACTTAGCACTGGAAGGTCTCATTTTCTTTTGAGAAAATCGAGAAGATCACTATCATAGGTGTAATGTTAACATAACAGTGAGATGGATTTGTGATTTGAGCAAATTGAATTGTCAGAGGTACGATGTTGACCTGACAAGGATTTATCTTGCTATTTGAACAAGTTTAGTTAGAGGTGTGATGTTAACTTGACCGAGATCTGTCTTGTGATTTTAGCAAGTTTGGTCAGAGGTGTGATGTTAACTTGACTGAGTTTGTCTTGCGATTTGAGTAAGTTTGGTGGACTTGTCATTTTATTGAAGAGAATTGACAAATAGAAGTTATACTCATTGAGGATATTGAAGTCTTACTATTAGAGATGTACTGTTAACTTGATAGGGTTGTGTGCTAGAGGTAACAGTTAACTTAACACCAAAAGGTCTCGTTTTCACTGAGAAAATCGAGGAGAACACTATTATAGGTGTAATGTTAACATTATAATGAGATGAGTGCTAGAGGTATAGTGTTAACTTAGCACTGAAGAGAAATTATTGTCAGAGGTGAGGTGTTAACTTAACAATGATTTATCTTACGATTTGAGCAAGTTTGGTCAAAGGTGTGGTGTTAACTTGACTGGGATTTGTCTTGTGATTTGAGCAAAACTTATGAACCTATTATTTTATTGAAGAAAATAATAAGTAAAATTGGATTCGTAGGGGATATATTGGAGTTTTTACTGTTAGAGGTATATTGTTAACATAATAGGTTCAGTCTGTAATCATTTCACTGGGAAAATAAGTGTAGCCATTTTTTTGTCATTACCATTCCATAGAAGGGAATTGATAAGGGATTTTGGTGGGGATGGTGGGATCGGCTCCGTTAGAATTTTTAGCAACCCTCAGCTATCAACGAATTTGGTTTGCCTTTACCAACTATCATTTGAGTTGAGCTAGCCATGCTATTTCCCTCAGCATGATGAGTTGTCGAGAATTTCATTGGATTTAGAAGCCAATATATTCCTCTATCCTTTAGTCGTTGGAGGTGTTGGATTGTTATTCCACAGACAACTTCTAAAATCTTGCTAGGGATTAAAGAAATATACACTCTGTGAGGAATTTGCAGGAAAATTAGCATTTCCTTTAAGTACTTATTTGATTAAGGTGTGGTGTTAACTTGATCATGGATAGTACTTTTCTGTTTGGAGTAGTACATGATATACTTCTAGGGGGTTTTTATTTCATGGGAATGATAAACACAGATAGTCTTTAACATTATACTGATGGAATGATTTAGATTGTTCAGAGATAACTGTTGAACGTGACAGTTGTAGAAGTCGGATCACCTCGTTGCCTAGTGGATTCAATGCTACATACTCTTGTTATCTTCCCGACTTACTCTTGCAACTTTGTCTTCTGCTCATTCGCATTGTAAGACTAGTTGCTTTCAAGTGTGACTTTGAATTACTCCTACTTGTGCTAGGAATATGGTTTGCAAGTTATTGCAGCAAGTCTCTACCAGTGTAAACTGTATCATGCCACTTGGATATCAGAGCACCATACTCCGAAGTTTCTCTCCACAAACGCTTTGACTGATTTTCCTTTCTTTTGCTTTTTAGTAAGAAGAGTTGGCATGGATACTTCGGTGTCATCTTTGAAGAATCGCGCCAGGAAGAGCTTCTCAAGGATGATTCATTTCTTGATAGAGCTGGTAGAGCTTCATGAACCATTCAAAAGCAACCCCTTGAGGGTCCTGATGAATAAATTAGCCATGATAGCATCTTTTGATACTACATTCCCTGTTTGAGATTTGAAGTAGCATATATGTTGGTTCGACGAACCTTATGCAGATTCAGTGCCTTGCACCTGGGAAGATAGGGAGTTGAATCCCATTCGATCGGGTATAGTCTAACCACCCTCACTTCTTGAAGATTGCTTCGATTCGAGATAACCTCCAGACATTTCTCAAGCTCGTTTATCTTCTTGGCATGGTTATCTTCTGAATTCTCTGGTTCTTCAGAAGAAGAGTTAGGATTTTCATATCCAAAGTTGTTCTCATTTTTACATCAGAGTGTTCGAAGGTAGAGTGTTCATCCTCTTTCTCTTTACCCTTGCTTTTTCAGGAAGAAGCTTTAGTCTTTGGACTTTTCGCCTTCTTCTTTGATTTTTTAAGCAAAAGAGCTATCATCTTATTTAGATCGTTGATAGACTCTTGTTGGCTTGAAACATCTCACACTGCGCTTGTTGCACTCGAGCTTACTCCTCAAATTTCCTGGCTATCTCTCCTAGAATATCAACCATATATGCGAAGGCTTCTGTATCCTTACAAGAGTTAGATGAATGAGATTCCATGATGGAAGAGTCTCATCGTCCACTTCAATCCCTCTAACAAGCAAATTGTAGTTGATCAGGGCAATTGCTCCAGTTCGGATCCAAGTGTGTCAGTAGATTCCTTTAGGCTCGATCAATATTTTTTTCAAGCCTGAGGTACATTTAGTTTCTGACTCCTCAGAACTAAAGGCAAGTTGCTTTCCTTTCGACTTGTTTGGTGTTGTGCCTGGACCCACCATATTGAAAGTCACCTCTGGGTACTCAACATTAGAGAATGACTTCTTCTTGCGAGATTATTGCTTCTTGGCCAAGTTTGAGTTTAAAGCCTTTAGCAGTCAGCTAAAAACTAATGGCTTAGTCATCTGCAGTTGCAGTGACAATCAGATAGCACCGCTGAGATGAGCTGCTCGCAATGGCACTGAGGAGCGATTTGATGAATACTCCTCTTTCTTGCCAAGTAGTCTCTTAGATCTAGTGAAGAACTAGCCTTGAACCCATGGGGTGAGGGCTTTCCAGTTCACATTTGAACTTGGCCTCTTGAGGCTGAACGCGGACGTCACATTTCTGAAGTGAAATGTGAAGGTCACATTCTGGTACATCCTCCTGCTGAACGCGAGTCTCGCATTTAGAAGTGAAACGCGAAGGTCACTTTGACACTGTCTATTGCTGAACGTGATTCTCGTGTTTTTGAATTGAAACACGAAGGCCTCTTTTGGCACGGCCTTCAGCTAAACGTGAGTCTCGTATTTTTAAATTGGATCGCGGACCTTGAGTTTTGACACAGTTTGAGGCTGAAAGCGAATTTTGCGTTTTGGCGCTGAAATGCACAGCTCATGAACGCGAGCTCACATTTTTTAGAAGACACACGAGGCTGGTGAGCTTCGCGTTTAGTGTCAACAACACTATCTTCAGCTTCTTTTTTCTAATGTCGAGCTTGACGTGTTCATCGTTGATCAGCAATACATGTGGCTCGCAAGAGTTGCTGTGAATCCTCTGCAAACTGAGTTTGCTGATCCTCGGCAGGAGTTTGGAGGTGAGATTGGCATCCGCTACTGTGTTGGCTGTGAGATAAGACACTGGCCTTGCGAGTCTCTTGAGAGACGTTATTGTAAGCCATGTTGGCTAAACGGGAGTTGTCAGATCCTCAAGAGAGGTTGATCCACTTGCTTTGTCAAAAAGCAAATGAGATTCTCTTTGAGAAGTCTCCTAATAGATTTGAAAGAGGGTCTCGCTTGAGACTTTGGGGCTAATAGAGCCCAAGGGGAGAAACTCTTCGAACTTCTCTTTGTCAAACTTGATAACGAGTGATTCGACCGTCGATCCGAGAAGCTTGAGGTTGGCTTGCGCTACGGCCTTCTCATCAGTAGAGAAAACATTTTTCAGCGGAGTCACCATCTTTTATTTTCTCAAAAAATTGAGCGTGTAAAAATTCTTATTGATTGCAAAGAAAATTACAACAGATCAAAATCTTATTATAAAAGAGAGGAGAATATCTAGATCTACCCTTTGTTTAAAGCTGGGTTCTTCATGTAGCAGTGAAGAGTGATTCTTGTTCTCCATTGACTAACTGAGTCGAAAGCTTATCTCTAGATCTTCTTTTTGCTCTCATTGGAAGCGGACTTGTCAGTTATGAAATCTTAATCTGTGGCTAAAATCTCAAAGTGATTAGAAACTCAACTTGAACTCAACAAGTTTATAGAGTTTTCTCCTCCAGCACAATGTGTGTTCAACAGCCTTGTTCTTAGTTTTCAGTCTTCTGTATTATCCAGCTTCAACCATGAAGTGTGCCTTTTAGGGATTCTCTTCCTCTAGCCTTTGCTTCTTTGGTTTCGCCCCCTTAGCCTTTAGCTTTCATAACTATATATGGGGATTTTCAAGGGGATAACTATCTTTTTAAATCTCTCCACAACGGGGATTTATGCCCTATTCTGTGAAGAGAAAGTGGGTATTGATTGCTCCATAATGGGAATTTATGCCCCATTATGTGGAGAGAAGTGGATATTGATTGACCCAATAACTGCTATCTGTTACTTCAGAAATGCGGGTCTCGTTGGACACGTACCTTGCATTTTGATGTTGAAACGCTACCCTGAGGTCCACATATTAAAAAGCAGCACGACTATCGTGTTTTGTACAGAACGTGACCTTTGAGTTACATTTATTGAGGTATGATATTCGCATTTGAGTTACAACGCGACCCTGACACTAGGAATGAGGTTTGCCTCTGAGTTTTGAAAATGTGACCTCCGCGTTTGACAAAGGACGCGAGGTCCGCGTTTGAGTTAAAAGGCGACCCTCCATTTGGCATGAGGCCTACGTCTGAGGCGTAGTCTTCAGTAATTTTTAGACAACTTACATGATATCTACTAAATAGTGAGTTGTGTGATTCTGACCTTGAGTGGCAACCTGACTTGATATTAACTGTGCAACTAAATTAGTTTGATTTTGTGATAACTTGACCTTATTTGGAATTGACTGTGTTAGCACGTGTGTTTTGTCACTATTTCTATATTATATTTTTCTTAATCATATGTTAATCTACATAACTTAGAGCTGATATTATTTATTATTTATCTAATCTCTGATTCCTTCTGCATAGCATATATCTCACTTTAGGATAGTTTGCATTTAGGGTTAATTAGAAACTTGCATGCTTACTAGAAGTGGTATACCTTTTTCTGTAGGAGAAACTTTTGCACCAATAGACCCTAGACTTCAGGATACACTTTACACAATTATTTATAAGATGGAAAAGATGGACCAATAACTACAAGAAGTTAGAGACCAGGTTGATATCAATTGTAGAATCTAGCAATTCGACTTGACAGGCTAGAAACCAACCGAAGAAGAGCCGTAGAGGAGGATAATTCTTGAAATGGCAGTAGGTCACCCAAGTGAGAGCAAGCTCAACCCTACAATGAAGCTGTCACTGATACCTAATATATCAAAAGCGTTAAAGTCGATGCTTCTTTCTTCAACGGGTGCTGGGACTCTCTTGTTTATATAGACTGGTAGTTAGTTATGGACTGCTACTTTTGTTGGCATGACATTTTAACTAGACAAATTTGATTTGCTATGTTGAAACTAACGGGACAAGCTGGACAATTTTGGGAAAACCTAGAGAAGATAATGAGGTACATAAGAGAAGAACCAGTGGAGACTTGGGAAGGAATGAAAGAGAAGTTTATGTTTAAGTACGTTCCACCGTCATTCAGTCAGCAATTATTGGACGAGTGGAATAGATTGACTCAAGGGAACAAGTCACCCACCGATTACATTGCTAAGTTAGATGAATATTTGAATCAATGCGGAGCAATTGAGTTAGAGTCTCCCGAACAGACCCTATCTAGGTTTAGGTCCAGTCTTAGGGATGATTATAGCCGATAGCTCATCACTCGAGGCATCACGACCCTAGAACAGGTGCATTAGCTAGTCACTGACTTAGATGAGTCTAGAGGATCCTATTTTCACTAAACTGATTTCAGGAATAACTCTAAGATCACCACTACTAGCAAGCTAAGGTTTAGCCGCTCATTTTCTGCTCTGAGCGAACCTACCTGCAGTTCATCTAGCATTAAACCAACAGGTTCTTTTAGTGCGAAATCGACTAAACCTGAGAGGAAGCGATCAATGAACCGGCAAAGGTCAAACCGCGGACCCAATGCTATATATGTTATGACTATGACACCTTGCCAGCCAGTGCTCGAGTCAAACTAAAACCCTCCTAGTGGAAGTTCTCATTGAAGATATAGAAGAAGAAGAGGATTATGTAGAAGTTACCGTGCACCAGCAAGATGATGACTCAGATGCCTCTGCCGAGGAGTGTGAATTTAATGGCTACATTAGAATTGTGAAAGTGATGAAGCTAACTCTGAGTGTAGATAGAGCCTGATTAGGAGTAGTTAGGTGCATCGTAGCGCAGCCTGAGTGTTTGGTCGAAAAAATAATGCGAAGTAAAATTTCTTTGAGTGGAAGAAAGATTACAATGGAATAATTCTGATTATAAAAGAGGAGAGAATATCTAGATCTCCCCTTTGTTTAAGGCTGGGTTCTTGATGTGACGATTGAGAGTGATTCTTGTTCTCTATTGACTACCTGAATGACAAGCTTCTCTCTGGGGTGCTCTCAAAAAATAATCAGAAAGTAGCATTATTTTAACACGCTAAGTATTTAGAGTCCACTGATTTCTCCTTTTCTCTCTCTGAACCTCTATGGTTGAAAAGAAGTTTTTAGTTTGAGAAATCTTAGTTCTCAATCTTAGAAAAGCCTCTCCTTCATAGCTCTTGAGGCTATTTATAGGAGATCTTAGGGGTATAATTGTCTCCTAAAATTCCTTCATAATGAGGATTAACTCCCACATTATATGGGAAGTTACTTGACCCAGTAATGGGGTCAGTTACAATAGAAACATCGGTTTCGTGTTGGACGCGGACCTCACATTGTTGTGTAGACGCAACACTCAAAGTTCGCGTTTCAGTCAGAACGCGGAGTTGCTTAGACCCACGTGAGACGCGGACGCGGAGTTGCTCAGACCCGTGTGTGATGCGAGACACAGAGTTGCCCATACTTGCATGAGACATGAGATGCAAAGTTTCTTAGACCCGCGTGAGACACAAGATGCGAGGTTGCTTAGACCCGCATTTTGAAGTTCGCATTTGCCTATGGACGCGGGGTTCGTATTTTAGTTGAAACGCGACCTTCGGGTTGGAGTGAGGCCCGCGTCTTGAGGACTTATCTCTTAATGACTTTTAGTCAGCCTACAGAACCTCCTCCAAAGTTTTTGATACTCTACGGTTGACTGGGACGGATTTTAGAATACTTTGGACTTTAATTTATTTTTAGGCTTCCCATGATTAGACTGGCAATCTTTTGAGATGCCCTGAGCTTGATTGTCTGGATTCTGGTCTTCGTGAGTGTATAGTTGAATTGCTTGAGCCTCCAGGGAAGATCATCATGGGTGTCTAAGAAACTCAGTCTAGCACTTGTATAAGCTCTGACTTGTTTGTCGGTGTACTATTGAACCAGCAAAGTTGTCGATTAGTTTTGCCAGCGTACTATTGAACTGATTGCAGAAGTAGGGACATGCTCTTTACATGTGAGAGAATGCGGCCCTTATAGACTCGATCATCACGTTGATCAATTGCGGATGTGAACTTCAATGAAGTTGGTTTACGATTCTCTATCGCTGTAGAGATGCGACTCTCAATTAATGTTGAGACGCGACTTTGAGACACGGCTCACAGTTGATGTTGAGATGTGACTCTCAATTGATGTTGATTTGAAGCACGACACTTAGTTTAAAATGTGAAGATCGTATTGGATGCTTCCAGACGCGGATGCGAGTGCCGCGTTGGACGCGTATCTGGTTTAGATTGAGCTCGAGATATATGCCGTGTATCTTAGCCATTGAAGAGCTTATAAAAGACCTGTGTCTTTCAATAGTCAATTCATTTGACTGTTCATCTTTCTCAATCAGACCTATGTCTAAACAAAACTCTTGAGGTTTTCTTAGCACGTAAAGCTTCAAGCTTTTTCAATCTTTTTTCAAAGATTCAACTGTGCACATGGCTCCAAAGCCGAAGAAAACTGCTGCTTCTTTGAGTGCCGCCGCTGCGCTAACCACCATTGGTGATTCTCCTCCTTAGGAAGCCCCTATTTTTGGTAAGTAGAATGGCTTTTACCATTAAGAATACAAAAGCTTCGTCTCTTAAATTTTTTTTTGAAATTTTTTGAAACTTGTTAAAGTTGAACAGTTGACGCTGATCTCGCAGATCCGCATTTGATTTGTGAATGCAGTTCTCACGTTGATGAGTAGAACACGGGTCTGGTGATCCCGACACTTTTCTGCTTTATCTACGTGACCCTTGCATTTGCGAATTGAATGCTAGTCCAGGGGACTCCGTGTCTTGAGACTTTTGAATGTGAGTCTCATTTATGAGACTCGCATTTGAAGTCTCAAGGCTTAAAATTTTTTCTAAGTGTGGAGTCTAAACACGGGCTTCATATGAGTCTCACATTTTTGTCATAGAACGCAGGTCTCATGTGTCAGCCCCGCATTTGAACTTCAACACTTAGTGTACCTTCATTGTTTTCAAAGTACTAACTTTGCATTCTTCTCTTTGTAGTGACGTATACTTCGAATCCCTTGGCGAAGAGACGTCACTTTGGTCATATGGGTGGATCGGACCCGGATATTATCTCTGGCCTCAGCAGGACTGTACCGGCTTTCACTGGGAAGAATCGGGAGTGATAAATCAAGTTGAGTCAGGCTAGCTCGCTGACTCTCTGGGGGCTCATTACAGACGAGAGATTTGAATCAGATGCCCGTATATTGCTATGAAAGCTGAATTTTTTATTTGGAGATTCTGTTGATGAGGATGCAGAGGTGATGTATGGTGGCAGCTACAAATGGCTTTGTTGATTTGGAGAATGACGTTTCTTCCTCTCAGACATGGAGAGGATGTTTTCTTTGTCATCTATTTAATCGATATCACTTCATCGATCGATGGAGTGGAAACTGACAAAGGAGCAGTCGAGAGTTTTTCTCGAGCAGATCTCTCGTCATCTGTAATCCCAGTGGGACATAGTGGAATGTAGCTGGACTGCTGCTGGGTTCATTAAAGGTAGAGTATCCAATAGGCGAGACTCCCCGTCAAGCGGCAATATTCATCAATCAGTTCATGACTATAAAAGGTGATTTCCTGAAAGATGAATTTCAGGCACTGGGATGGGTTCACTCTTCTGACAAATATTGTTGGTCAAAGATTGTGGGCTTTATTGTAGCACCCCGTTCCTGGGATACTACCCAGATACGTGTCCTGATTTATTTTGATCATATTTTTTTAATTTTCTTCCAGCATTTATTTTTGAGTTGTGATTCCTTATGTTATTTGGTATCGGATCTGAATTCTTAGTCATAGAGTCAGCCCTGATATGGACCGGGAACCTGCTACCAGCATACTGCCTGATTTGACATTTCTTATAGTCTGATTTGATCGATTTTAGTTTTAAATACTGTTTTCTGATATTTTAGATTTTTCATGATTTTTTGGAATTTTTCAGAATTATTCTGCAAAATCTTCAAAACCAGTGTCGATTGGCAACGTTGAACGATTCCCAGATTTTTAGTTTTCAAATAGAGTTGAATTTTTAGAAATGGCTTTCACATTACTTCATAGCATTTCATTTTCTATCTAAATACATTTTAAAGATTTTTCTGAATTTATTAAATTTGACCGACTTTGGTGTCGACCGGTATCGCTGGAAGATTTCAAGATTTTTAATTTGAAAATCAGATTGAATTTCTCGAATCTAATTTCACCAAGCATCTTAAAATAATATTTTCTATTTTGAGAATTTTTTGGAACGTTTCTGAAATAGTCAGATTTTACCCTATTTAAATAATAATATTATTTTTCCTTCTGTTCTTTTCTTACTTTTTCCTTCTCCAGTCCTCTACTTTATACTCCCAGGATATCCTATTAATTTTATTATTTAATAATATATTTATTTATTAATTTTTCATATTTTTCTATTTTCCTTTCTTTTCTTTTCTTTCTTTTTCTTCTTTTCTTTTTCTCTTCCTTTCCCCCTTACCTGCTCCCATACCATCCCATGCCCTGCAACCCATCATGTAGTAGCAGCAGCAGCACCCTAGGCTGCAACAGCAACCCATCCCTCCCCCCATTCCTCTCCCATCTCTCCCTCTCCTTCTCCTTCTTTTAATCCCCTTTATTTCCCGCCTTTCTTCTCCTCCATATTCCTCAATTTCATTTTCCCACCAAGCACTCTCCCTCCCTTCCATGACCCTGCCTCCACCACCAGCGCCGTCCACCGCCGGCGCCCCTAGCCGCTGTCGCCGTATCCCCCACCTACCTACTTCCCTTCCCCACTTCTATTCTCTCCAAACTCCACCTCCTCTCCTTCAATTTCTCCATAAACCCATCACTCCTCCTTCCTCTTCTTCTCTAAAATTCACCACCAACTCCACCAATTCCTCCACTCCAACCACCCCACAACCATCTCCTCCTCCTCCTCCTCCAACTCCCCATAACCACCAACAACCACCACAACCAACATCACCACCACAACCACCAACAACAACAACAACAACAACACACACAACCATCACCCAAAACTCCACCCACCTTCCCCCTCCCCCAGGCCCAAGGCCGCGCCGCCCCCTTCCCGGCGGCGCCGCTGTCGCACCAGGCCGCCAGCGGTGGCCGGTCGCCGGCCACCTCCCCCTCTCCTCTCCTTCTTCTTTCCTTCTTTCCTTCTTTCTTTCTTTTATTTCATTCCTTTTTCTTCTTTCCACTTTTACCCCCCATTTTAATCCCTAATTACCTCTCCATATTTCCCAACATTCCCCTCTTCTTTATTTCTTTATTTTCCTCTTTTAAACATATCCAACACATACTCTCTTTCTCTCTAACTACTCCTTTCTCTCTCCTCCCTTATTCTCTCAAATATATATATATATATATATTATTATATTATTATATATATTCATTTGGATTGTTGTCTTGCACGTGGTGTTCGTGAATTTTTCAGATTTTAACTCGGTATTTCATTCCGATATTAGGCGAGTACATTTCTTGTGCTGCTTCATACTTTATTACCATCGTTACACGCCTAATAACTATTACCCTACCTTTTAATACATGATGTCTCATTATGCGAGTCGATATATGACATGCTAGTACTTTCTTTATGTTGCTTCATTACATGCCTAATAATTTCTACTCTAACTTTTTATACATGATGCATCGTTATGCAAGTTGATATGTGATATGCGAGTACAGTTCTCTTGAACAAGCATCTATTTTATTTTGAGCGAGTGCTTCACTTTATGTCGTCAAGTAACTCTTGTGTTTTAGCGAGTACATTTTCTGTGTTGCTTCATGCTTTGCTATCATCGTTCATACCTAGTGATTGCTATCTTAACGTTTATTGCATGATATATTTACATGTTATGACTTGACACCTGATATTTGACACTTAATATCCGACACTAGTACTTGATATGTTATTACTTGACACTTGATACTTGACACATGATATCTGACATCGGTACTTGACAGGTTATCACTTGACACCTGATACTTGACACTTGAGATCTGACATCGGTACTTGACATGTTATCACTTAACACTTGATATTTGACACTTGATATCTGACACCGGTACTAGACATGTAATCACTTGACACCTGATACCAGACACCTGATATATGACACCTGACAATTGACATGCTATCACTTGATACTTGACATATGCTATAAGCTGGTACTGACACATTTGACCTGATTTTGTAACACTTGACTAGACACTATTACACCTGACACCTATATTACCTTGCATATTCATGATTATCACTTTTACGGGAACTTAACATGATTATTATATTGTTATCAGGCATTTGGTACTCCTGAACTCTTGTGCTCCTGAACCCTTGTATACTTGAACCCTTGAAAAAGGAAGACTTCTGATACTATACTCCTGTTGATCCCCGTAATTGGATAACCATGGATATAGGATTACTGTGAATACCCTGTGAACATTATCACTAGACAATATGTAGTAATTAGATAACTTACATCGGGATGGGGGGAACTGATGAGTACCGATATAGTCTCCATGTTTATGATGGTCTTATAGTGTCGCGCGACCACATACTTGGATTCGACCTGGAGGCTACCAGGTGTTTTCGTGGGGGTGTACTGGCACCCTACTCCCCTGCTTGTCAGTTGTACCATAAGCCCTTGGGCCTATTCCTGTGGGAGCGGTGACATCCTATTCTTGTTTGGGCGTACAATAAGTCCCGATACCTAGCGGAACGTTCCGGCTCAGTACCGGATACTCCTTGACCATTGTCCGAGGCATGTACAAGACCCATTCTAAGCATGGTTCGTCGATCCCCATCAGTTTTCAATAACTTACTCTCCGGTCTGTATGCTGAGGTATATGGAATGGGACACATACTGATCGTAAAATAAAAGTGATAAGAATTACCGTGTAGCTTTGGGCTAACGAGTTGTGTCCACGAGGAGGAATGCGATAGAAGTTTTTCGGTGATTTTGTTAAGTAACAAAGAATGGAGTTGTGTTTTTTTTTTTTTTTCCCTTTTTAGTTGAAAAGAGAATGGAGAGAAGGAAGTGATTAAAAGAAAAAGTTAAAAACTTAGAGAAGGCTTTGGAAAAGGTGATCTTTAAAAAATGTTGAAAATTATTTTGTTGATTTTAAATATAAGAAGAAGATCTGGGCTCACTATCTTACTACTCAACGATGTGTTCTTCTCTTGAAATTCTTAGTGCCTCAACTTGATCATAGGTAAAAACTTAAGCTTTAGTTTTAGAAAGTTTTAAGCAAAACAAATAAGATAGTTTGGAAAACTTTTTTTTCTTTAAGAAATCATCTTGAATTGAATGTTAAATCATCAAGTATTTTAAGTATGAAATAAAAACAAGTCAAGAGATGTTTTAAAAGAAGTAGAAGTTTAGAAATCCAAACCGATCCTCATGTGCCTTCAAGAATACTTTTAAAGAAGAAAGGCTTAGTTTAGGCATGCAAATGATTCATTGGGTCTTTTCCATCAAAATCATTCAAAAAGAAGAGGGATCGAGAGAGAAACAATAGTGAGCCCAGAAAACGAATTCAGCTACTCATAGAAGATGAAAAACAATACATGTAAATAAAGCAAGACATACCCGTGAATTGGAGTGGAAGAAGAGAAAGTTTGATCCTTTTATTGATGTCACTTCAATCTTTAGATTATAATCACTCAATTCCTATCTCTCACTGGTATTTGAACCGAACTGCACATTATAAAATAGAGATACAACTCTATACTATCTAACAAAGAGCCTAAACCTTAAAAATAAAGAGAAAAAATTAAACTATTTTTCAGTCCCTTTTTCTCTGAAAAATACAGTATTTATCGGCAAAAATCAAACGGGGGAGGGCGTACGAAGATAAGGGGAGCAAACGCTCCCCCAACAAATCTTAACAAGCCACGAAAATGCGGCTTTGGTCGCGTTCCGCGGCCAGGTTATGGCCAGGTGGCCACAGCTGGAGGGTACACTGCCTTGTTTTGTGTCCTGACTTTATCTCCTGCTGGTTTTCCCGTTTTAGCTCCAGGACTTAACGAAACAGCCTTTGATTGTTGACTTTAACCACTTGATTTGGGAAGATTCATTTTAACCGATTTTCAACCTTTCTGATTTGCCAAGATCTGCCTTGATTTCCTGATTTCAAATTTATTCTGAATTAAATTAGAATTTGATGGGCTTTTGGGTCGTTTCTCTTTCCTATCCTTTAACAATGGGCCTACATTTTAAATAAAAATAGGACATATTAATATAATTTATTTAGATAATAAACATGGTAATGTGACAAAATATATGCAATATATGTGACTGATCACATACCGATGTATAAAAATCAGATGATTCTTAATAACATAATAATAACATGCTCCTGATATCTGACTAGCTATACACTTGATCTATACTTGGTAGACCTGTGATACAATACATTATCCTGCTCACCACTTACACATTATACCTGTGCTACTTTGTTGGATTACCTGATTGCTTATTTTCGAGTTTCCATACTGTATCATGATTCTGTTATTGTAAAGGCAAACTTAGGTTATATAAACTCAGATTACAGTGACGTGAGGTGTAGGGTATATATATGTGGGTTTCCTTGTTTGGATATTCCTTCAACGTACTTATCTTACTGATCGGTAATGTTGGCTTGTATAACTAGTTTTCCTGCAGTTATTTTACTTACTATCTCATTTCATGCTCATATGTGCTTATATTCATGATACACCTTTCCTGTACATGTGTGCCTGATATGCACGCCACTTGACTTTATCATATGTACTTACGGGGTTGCATCTGACAACACTGAATCCTCATGTCCAGATCCTAGAGAACAGACCATGGTGGCCTTGCTGTAACTGATCATAGTGCGCAGCGGATCCTTCCGTAACGATCAGAGTGCACCAGAAGCTTGGACACCACCGTAGCCCTTTCCTCCCAGCTCTTCTCCTGATTGACTCTCGAGACTCTTCTTACTGCTCGTGAGCACCTCTTAGCTTTTGTTATGTATATTTCTTCGTACATTGTACTTTTGTATTTTCTGGTGATGTAATATTCCTGTAATATTATATCACTCTCTGTGATAACCATGTACTTGTACTATTTCTATTAGAATGTATATTACCATTGTGCTTTCGTACTCTGATTCTCGCCTGTACTGATGCTTAGCTTATATACATGAGAGTATTTCTGACCTGCGTATATACGTTGCAGTTGTTGGAACATGTTTTGATGAAGATATTTGTGAAGCATTTCATTTGGAGCTCTAGCACAAGATATATCAAGAGTTCTTCATGATCAAAACTGCCCAAAGAGAGTTGATATGATGTGTTTTTGTAAATATAAAATAACATGTCAAAAGCCTTGATGCACACACACATATCATAGACCTATAGTCGACTTATAGTCTCTGATAGTCGACTAATCACTTGTGTAGTCGACTTGACCCAACTCCTAGTCGACTAATCATGTGTCTCAATTTAGACCCAACTCTCTGTTTGTCCATTAGTCGACTTGACAGACAACCTAGTCGACTAATAGCAATTGTAGTCGACTAAACCTATTCCCCTAGTCGACTTATAAAGGAGTTGCAGTCGACTTGATTCAGTTATCCAGAAATCTGTCACTCGAACTTATCTTGACCTAGTCGACTAATACCCAAACCTAGTCGACTAACCTTTGAAAAATTGCCTAGTATAGTCGACTAACTCAAAAGGCAAGTCGACTATAGGCAGTTTCTGACTGTTGGACAGTTTCTGTTATCTGGTCTTTTGTGCAACGTTTTTCAGTGTTTCAATCATTTGAATTGCACCTATAACTACCCTAACTTACCCTAGTGTGCAGATATATAAAGGGTTGTTATTCTAAAGGCCAAATTAGAATCCTAATCTTCAGTTTTCTAAATCAAAATTCTGCCAAACCTGAAAACTGATTTCCACTTCAGTTCTTCATCAAATTCAAATTCCTTTGTGAAGTTCTCTAAAGTTTTTCTCCTATACTAGACCTTGTCCACGTTCATACATAATACCAAGGCTTATAGGAAAGTGTTGTAATACTCAAAGCAATCATTGTACACGGGTGTCTTCTTGGTGTAGAAGCAGTTGTACAAGGTAGAGTTTGTTCTCTTGGTGTAGAGAGAAGGTGTACACATTTGGCAAAGGGGATTTGTCAAGTGGTGTGCATGGTTGTGATTTTGGGTGTACAAAATCAAGGATAAAGGAAAATCTCAAGCGGGTGGCTTGGGGACTGGATGTAGGTCACGAGGACCGAACCAGGATAAATCTCTCGTGTTTGCGTTTGTCTAAACTTTTCTGAGATTTGATTTCCTTTATTGCAAGTTTATTTATTTGTTTAACTTTAATCCTTCTTTGTTTAGTATTTGTGTTGACTTCGTATTTTAGATCCATTAGTGCCAACAGAGCAAGTCCAACAATTGGCATCATATCGGGACCAACAGCAGTGACATCTCCGAACCCACGGGATTGGGGTGTTACATTTATCCTTGAAGACTTGATGGAAGAGCTGATATAGACCAGCCTCTACGCTGCGATCAGGGCTGTCCAATATGGCATCCGCAGAACAATCATTATTTTTTCGCCAATCTAGAGTGCTACAATATGGAGACGTGCACATTCTTTTCCCAATCAGAGAGATGGGGTTCGCTCTACACGAGATGTACGAAGTCTCCGGATTAGCGATGGGGGATATTCCCTACGAAGACTGTGTCCTGTTAGTTGAAGAATTGCACATGATAGAGGAGAATGCTCCCTTAGTATATGCGATATACAGGGAAGTGTTGTGTCACTTTCACATCTATGCTGAGTGTTGGCCCAAAGGCCCATCACTTTAGTTTTGATGATGATTAACTCATATAGTTATAGTACCAATAATCTTGTGATTATATAGTTTCAGATTTATGATTAAGATTTTAGTAGGTGCTTAGTTTCAACAAAGGAGTTTTGGAGCTAACACGTATTGATTCAAGAGCTCGCACGCCAAGATCACATCTAACACTCGGTTGGAGTCAAGCTCTTTGGATCGTGTTTGGATCGAGTCGACTTGGAGAAGGAGTTCTACAAGAAGACTTCGGTTTGTGTTTAGTTTAGTTGTGTTTAGATCTTGTGTAAAGATAGATAGTGTTGATATGCTCAAGTCTACACACACACAAGTTCAATATGTTTGGTTTCGGATTAACCGGTTTTTGGATTTCGAATAGACATATATATGGTTTTCATGAATAGAAAGAATCAAAACAAGTTTACATGGTTTAATGTATATTAGATTTCATCTATATATATATATGCTTCATATATTTAGAAAAACTTACTTTGATATTCTATTTCATGTGTTTGGAGTTTTGTAATTAACAAAACCTATTTTTGGATTTCATGTCAAATACATAGATATATCATGTACATATGTACTGGATTCTATCCATACACAATATGCTTCAAATATGTTTGAATATCATGTTTTTGTATTTATACTAGTTTGGAAAAATCGGATTTCCATTTCAAAATCCAAGTTTTGAAAAATACGATTTTTATTTTAGGCCAAATATTTTATATCACAAAATAGTTCAAATAGTTTGCAATATGCGTTGATTTTTGGTGACACATATTTGTTATTCAAATATCTTACAAGAACTTATTTTTGCGAAATTTATTGGATTTTATGGGATTTTTTGGAGTTAAATGTCTAATTTTCAAGTTCTGAAATCCCAGCCAGATCTACTGGCGGTCGACCGGACCAGAGGTCGGTCGACTGGACCGGTCAACCGATGTGCATGAGGACGTGCACATGGCCAACCTATAAGGCAGGTCGACCGGGCGGTCGACCGACTGTAACTACCCATGTCTCGTGCAGTGGCGGTCGACCGACAGGCTGTGTGCCTTGTGGACGGTCGACCGACAGTGCCTAACGGTCAAAAATTTGATCGTAGGCCAGTCGAACGGTTGATCGACCGGAAGGTCAATTCTTTTCTGGCTGGTCGGTCGACCGGCCGGTCGACCGAAGGTCAATTCTGACATTTTCTGGCTGCAACAGCTAGAATTTTGAGGGCCTATAAATAGGACTCCTCTTGGGCTATTTTGAACAAGAATTTTAGAGAGCTATTTTCTCATCTTTACAAGTGTTTTTGCACAAGTTTTTAAAGAGTTTTTGTGCCAAAAAGATTTAATTTTATTTTATTTTCAAGGTTAGAAAAATCAAAGAAAAAGAGAGTCTTTGGGAAATTGATTTGATCTTCATTTCTATTTCATTCTAGTATTTTTACCATGTATTTTTCTTTGTGATTTGTTTTCCAAACACCTTGTTTTCTCACACTTGAGCTATCATCTCTATCTTATCTATAGAATCTTGTTTTTGTGGGAAATACTGTTTGTGGGCTATTGTGATCACAAAGAGTTGTTTGTGGTTTATTATGATCACAAAGTTGTAATCTCTTTGCTTTGGGTTTTTGTTCATCCCTCTTGTGTAGAGGTGACTGTGGTGGAGTTTTGGCTTTGTGCCTATTCCTCATGTGTAGAGGTGATTGTGGTTGAGTTTTGACTTTGTGCCTTACCTCTTGTGTAGAGGTGGTTGTGTTAGAGAGAGGAGTTGTATACTCCAAGTTTGTAATTGCAAATTCCTCGGTGGAGGTTCCCTTTGTGGGAGGTCCTGTGTGGACGTAGTGAAAATCCTTCTGTGTGAAAGCGGGGACGTAGAGCAGTGGCTCGAACCTCGAAACATATCTTGGTGTTTGCGTTTGATCCACTATCTCTAAACTCTATCTCTCTTATATCTTATATTGTTTTATATTGTTCATATCTCATACATGCTTGGTATTGCTTGTGTGCCCATACTTGTGTTGACCAAGAGAGCTTCATATAATACCTCAACTCTTATTTTGAGGATTCGAGAGAACATAGTCCAGAGCCCTTCACCGAAAATTCGGTTACACTCTTTGGTTACACATAGTGTGTTGCAATTGATTTTTAATTCGGCATCATTTGTCATTAGATTAGCTAATACACCTATTCACCCCCCTCTAGGTGTATTTTCAATTGGTATCAGAGCTTACGCTCATGATACTAGGTTTAACCACCTAGGAGTGAGATCTTGGATTGCTAATCAAGATTTGCATTTGCTCACATATTATTGATACACTCATGGATCACCTTGCCCCTCCCATGTTTGATGTTTCTAATATCAATATATGAAAATTTAGAATGAGTGCTTACTTAAAAGCCCTAGATTTGCATGTCTATCTTGCCACTACCAAGAAACCTATTTTGGTAATGACAAGTACATTGAGGCTGATGCACAAGCCCTAGATGCACTAAAGTATTCACTTAGCAAAGAATATTATCTATAATTTCTCATTGTGATTTCGCTTTTGCAGTGTGAAATACATTGACCTCTCCCAAGCTATAAATGATAAACTATGTGGAGAAAGAATCTAGTGGAGATTAGTCCAACGAAACTTGCTTCATGGTCGAAAGGAATGACTTCCTTGAGGTAAACTCGGACCTCAACTAGATGATAGTGCTACTTCTTCTAGTGATGACATGCATTAAATGAAGAACTATCTATATTGTGTGAAGACTTGCTTTCAAAGTATAAAGTTCTGAAAAAGAAAAGTTTTAAATTAAAAGAAGAAAATGAGAATTTATCTTCAAAGCTAGACATGATTTTACAAGAGAGGGTTGAGATTTCAAGTGAAAGAGATTCCTTGAAAACTCAACTTGACCTTGTCTTAAAGGAAAATAAAATTTTAAAAAATAAAAATGATTGTGATGATGTTTTAAAGAAAAATAAGGTTTTGTCTTCAAACTTAAAACTGTTTTAAAAGAGAAAAATTCTTTGAAAAATAAAATTGCTTTGATTTCAAAAGAATTGGAATTTGTTTCAAAAGAAAACACTTCTTTGAAAAATGATTTTGATGCTTATGTTTGTCATGTTCCTATTGCCTTTTCTTCTATTGATAAACAAGTTGCTTGCACATCTTCTTCAATTATTGAAAATGATATATGTACTTTGAAGAAGAGTGTAGATTGTTTGGGCTCCACTTTGAGCCAAAGTTCTATGGATCACAAGAAATTAGAATCCATGTTTCGAAAGAAACAAGTTTGACATATTCATGCACACTATTCACGGCATATACATACTTCTCATGTTCACACACATGACACTATGTATGCTCATGTGTACACCTATACACGTTGTGTACGTACAGGACACCTTGCAAGATTTTGTTATGATAGATTAAATATTTCAAATTTTGCAAATAAATTTGTTTGGGTTAGGAAAGGTGTTAACCCCCATGTACCCAAAAAGATATAGGTACCAAAATTCACCCCTATTGTATATGATATAGGTGTGGGCTCTTACTTGACGTGAGGGTATTGGTGCCTTGATGGTGGATGCGTTCTGAGCTAAATGGTGACAATTTTGGATGCATCACTTTCAAGGGATGTTTGGTGGGAGGACCACTATGGTTTGGAGATCTAGAAATTAGCCCTAATGGTTTTGGTAACTATCTCTAACTCCCATTTTGATTACATGCTCTCATTGATTGACTTTTTGCATGTTTTGATTTTTCATATTCATTATGTTAAATGTAATGTTTATTAGACTTGTGATATACATATGTAGTATTGGAGATACACCCATGTTTGTATGAACTATTATTTTGTGTTCTCACTATAGTTTAGCTATTGTGTATATCCTAACTCTAAAACATGTGCATTTACCCTAATGAACATGTTTGTCTATGATTTTGCACTTCATATTTTTGATTACTTATTTAGATGAAGTTTTTATTAAAACTTGTGTTTATACTTGTACAAGTAGTGAGCTACACTTGATTATTATATGTTTGTACTTCATTTGTCATTTGTACTCATTACATGAACATATATAACCTAGTTTTGATGATTCTTTCATTTATAATTGTTTTCCCTATTTGTGTACATGTTTTCATAAAAATGTGCTTATCTTCATGTATATGTTAATTTTGTCTAAAACTATTGGATATACATGTCTATCCTAGAGTCACTTATTTTTCATGCAAAAATTTTTAGACTCCTTTATATTTGGGATATGTATGTATACTTTTAGTTTCAACAAAACATACATATACCTTGAAGCATATTTAGTTTGATGTTTTTTTCTTTTGATAAAAAAAATTCATATTAGCTTCAATGTCTTATTTCCATGATATTGTTGATTACATGATTCTTACACTCTATGTTTGGTGTTTACTCATGATTTTTTGTTTCATGAGCATATATGTGCTTTATAGATCTTGAGTGTCAATTATTGTGTGATTTTCATGTTATCATGGGATATATGATTTGGTTTCATGTCTTGAAGGATTTCGTACTAGTTTTTAAAATTATCTTTAAACTAGTCTTTATTCTTCAATTGGTTGTGATTTTCAAATATGTTAAAATATTTTCAAATCATGTTTTTGAAAACCCCTACCAACCAAAGGGCAGTTGGTTGGGCGACTATACCTTGTATACCCTTATTGAATATGTTTTAAACTTGTGCATAAAAAAGGTGGTAGATATGAGTTATACACATGCTCTTCATACTATTCTATTCTTGTATACTCATATATGTTTTCTTATATATGTTTACTTCAAATTTCAATTAGTATCAATTTCAATTGGATTCTTAATTTCATGCATATATATATATATATATATATATATATATATATATATATATATATATATATATATATATATATATATATATATATATATATATATATATATATATATATATATATATATATATATATATGATTTGCTTGTGTTTGTTTTACAATATCTTTACATTCTTAAAGCAAAAATTATATTTATGTTAAGCTTGATTTTATTTCAACTGTTAATTGGTATCAGCTTTTACATTGATTTCAATTGGTATTTATTTGGTATCAAAATGTACTCACGTTTCACCTTCAGTTGGTATCAAAATCTACTATTGGTATCTTAAAAATATTTTTTTAACAAGTGGTACCAACATTTATTTTGTCAACCACAATTTGATTTCATTGGTATCATAATCCATTTTGTTGACTTTAAGAAATTTCAAAATTTTGTTTTTAAAAAGTGGTTTCAAATTTTTTTTGATATGTATTGCCTATATGCAAGGGGAGCTTAACATCTCTTCTATATATAGATTCTTGTTAAGTGTATTTTACATTGAAGAGCTTGACCTCTCTTCTTTATGTGATACACGTATGTAGGGGGAGCTTAACATCTTCGTTTATACATTGTATATTATGCTTTATGTGGGTTAGGGTCTAGTCATCCCTTCTCCATGTAATGCATGTATGCAGGGGGAGCTAACTTCACGTCTCTCCTCTTCATGAATGTATATCATATATACATCTTTATTGTTTGGTTGTCTTCGCCCCTTTGTTGATTAATTGACAAAAAGGGGAGAAGAATTTAGAGAGTTTATATATGCATATTTATATCTTTGTCTATGCATATATGTTTGTGTTTGGTTTACGCATTTCATTTAATATCTATTTGTTTATTGCTATGCATGAGTTAAGAAGGAGCTTTTATGAAGCTTAACTTTAATCCATGCATATATAACTCCATGAGTTTTGTCATCATTAAAAGGGGGAGATTGTTGGCCCAAAGGTCCCTCACTCTAGTTTTGATGATGATTACCTCATATAGTTATAGTTTTAATGATCTTGTGGATATATAGTTTCAGATTTACGATCAAGATTTTAATAGGTGCTTAGCTTCAACAAAGGAGTTTTGGAGCTAACACGTGTTGATTCAAGAGCTCACGCGTCAAGATCGCATCTAGCACTCGGTTGGAGTCAAGCTCTTTGGATCGTGTTTGGATCAAGTCGACTTAGAGAAGGAGTTTTACAAGAAAACTTCAGTTTGTGTTTAGTGTAGTTGTATTTAGATCTTGTGTAAAGATAGATAGTGTTGATATGCTCAAGTTCACACACACACACAATTCAATATGTTTGGTTTTCAGATTAACCGGTTTTTAGATTTCGAATAGACATATATATGATTTTCATGAATAGAAAGAATCAAAACAAGTTTACATGGTTTAATGTATTTTAGATTTTATCTATATACATATATGCTTCATATATTTAGAAAAACTTACTTTGATATTCTATTTCATGTGTTTGGAGTTTTGTAATTAACAAAATCTATTTTTAGATTTCATGCCAAAAACATATATATATATATATATATATATATATATATATATATATATATATATATATATATATCATGTACATGTGTATTGGATTCTATCCAATATGCTTCAAATGTGTTTCAATATCATGTTTTTGTATTTATACAAGTTTGAAAAAATCGGATTTCCATTTCAAAATCCAAGTTTTAAAAAATACGATTTTTATTTTAGGCCAAATATTTTATATCACAAAAATAGTTCAGATAGTTTGCAATATGCGTTGATTTTTAGTCACACATATTTGTTATTTAAATATATTATAAGAACTTATTTTTTTGAAATTTATAGAATTTTATGGGATTTTATTGGAGTTAAAATGTCTAAGTTTCAAATTCTGAAATCCCAGCCAGATCTGCTGGCGGCCGACTGGACGGTCGACCAGACATAGAGGTTGGTCGACCGAACCGGTCAACCGATGTGCACGAGGACGTGCACATGGCCAGGTTACAAGGCAGGTCGACCAGGCGGTCGACCGACTGTAACTACCCATGTCTCGGGTAGTGGCGGTCGACCGACAAGCTATGTGCCTTGTGGACGGTCGACCGACAGTGTCTAACGGTCAAAAATTTAATCGTAGGCCAGTCGACTGGAAGGTCAATTCTGACCTTTTCTGGCTACAATGGCTAGAATTTTTGCGGTGGGCTGTTTTGAACAAGAATTTTAGAGAGCTATTTTCCTGTCTTTACAAGTGTTTTTGCACCAAGTTTTAAAAGAGTTTTTGTGCCAAAAAGATTTATTTTTATTTTATCTTCAAGGTTGGAAAAATCAAAGAAAAAGAGAGTTTTTGGAAAATTGATTTGATATTCATTTCTATTTCATACTAGTATTTTTTTCAAGTATTTTTCTTTGTGATTTGTTTCCCAAACACCTTATTTTCTCACACTTGAGCTATCATCTCTATCCCATCTATAGGATCTTATTTTGTGGGAAATATTATTTGTGGTCTATTGTGATCACCAAGAGTTATTTGTGGTCTATTGTGATCACAAAGTTGTAATCTCTTTGCTTTGGGTTTTTGTTCATCCCTCTTGTGTAGAGGTGATTGTGATGGTATTTTGGCTTTGTGCCTATACCTCTTGTGTAGAGGTGATTGTGGTTGAGTTTTGACTTTGTGCCTTGTCTCTTGTGTAGAGGTGATTGTGCTAGAGAGAGTAGTTGTATACTCTAAGTTTGTAATTGTAAATTCCTCGGTGGAGGTTCCCTTTGTGGGAGGTCCTGTGTGGACGTAGTGGAAATCCTTCTGTGTGAAGGTGGGGACGTAGAGCAGTGCCTCAAACCTTGAAACATATCTTAGTGTTTGCGTTTGATCCACTATCTCTAAACTCTATCTCTCTTATATCTTGCATTGCTTTATATTGTTCATATCTCATACATACTTGGTATTGCTTGTGTGCCCATACTTGTGTTGACCAAGAGAGCTTCATATAGCACCTCAACTCTTATTTAGAGGAATCGAGAGGAGATAGTCCAGAGCCCTTCACCGAGAATTTGGTTACACTCTTTAATTACACATAATGTGTTGCAATTGATTTTTAATTTTGCATCATTTGTTATTAGATTAGCTAATACACCTATTCACCTCCCCTCCAGGTGTATTTTCACTGAGACCACTGGTTTTTTAGAGGGTCAAACAGATGGCCTGGGTGAACTAGCTTTTCAATGGTCTGGAAGATGAAGCTGACTGATTGACTCGCCTAGCTCCAAGCACAGATGTAGAGATTAAGGAGAGAATCAGCGCATCAACGTCCTCGTATACCATAGAATCGACTGAAGATACTTTCAGACCAGGCACAGTCTTCAAAAGTTTCCATTATCAAGCCAAGACTCCTATTTCCAACAAGGCTTTGCTGGCTGGATTCATGATGCCGTGGTTGAAGCAGTCTGTCATGCCAACACTTCCCCATGAAGTTATAGTGGGAGATGTGGTATATCCGGCTGTCCTACTGGTGTTTGGCCAAAATATTACTCTTCTTCTGACAATGGTGGGGGTGCATTCAGAGCGGACTTCGGGCGTTAACCAAGATATTCTGCAAAGTAGAAGCTCTATTAGATGATGAGGGCAATGTGCTCATTGGTGATCCTGAGGTAAAGATGCCTAACCTCAGAGTCAAACTTTTCCTACACCTACTTGGTTGCATGGTATGTTATGCATTGACCATCCCAGATGACGGTCGTGCATACATCAGAAGGCTTTGTGCCATTCTTGTAGAAGTTAGAGCGCTTAACTTGGCAGCATACCTATATGTTCTATATCAAGAGAACTATTCAGAACGACTTCAATTACCAGCTGGTCCGATGCTTCCCTGACTTTCAGGATACGTCTTACAAGGACCGCTTCCTGTACTTCATAGGTACAGATGGGTTTACCACCTTATCAACCGGTGTCTTCATTGGCTGATCAATATTTGGCCCGAATATCTAATATTTCATCAAGGTTACACCTGCACGACCGAGCCATATCTACCAAGTCGATTCGCCAGACAGTTTTGATACGATCAGCTTTATGTGGTGAATCCAAATACTGGCCTTCACTTCAGCGGGAATCTGTTCAAAGGGGCACGGGCGTGGTATTTTCACGTGGCTGGAGGGACAAGGGCAACGTTTAATCTTCCCCAATGATTACCCAATTCTTATACCAGCCTCAGCTTTTGCACCTGGTATGTCATGACTAATATGGTGTCGGGTTACGGGATGAACACCTCGTGCATCAAAGCTATCAAATCCACCTGCAGCGCTTGTAATGGATCCAAGATCATCCACAAAAAAGGAATGAGCGAGTATTTGGAGGCTGAGAAAGAGGCTAATACGTACGAAGCGGCCCAAGAGTAAGAGGGCGGTGTTGAAACTGTGAAAGAACACTCTGCAAGAAAGTCCCATCAAGCTTAGCAAAGCGGACCCAATCCTCTTCCTCTAGAGGTGGTTCAAGTTGAAAGAAAGCATGGATAGGGTTCGAGGTCAAAGTTTCTTCACAGAAAATTTCTAGACCAGGAGTACGCCTTGAGACAATATTCTCTGCTAACGATAACTCTGAGGAAAAGGGAGAATTGGTCTCAGCCACTTCCTTATGTCATCGGAGTCAGCGCTATAAAGGTCCTACAATTTCAGCGGGGCCAGAAGTCTCAGAGGAGCCTGCGATTGTTAAAGGGTCCGGTTGAGCCAAGGGCTATGGAGGAAACAAAAAGGGTGGAAATTGATGATCCGCCTCGACCAAAAAAACACTTCAACATCGTTAATGATTTCAGAAGAAAGAGCGGAGATGCATCCGGGCTCACCAAATGTTATGATTGCAGCCTTGAAGATCCCTGAATGCAATCCGACTACTGGATCAATTGGTGGCAAAGCGCTAATTATCGAGGCTCCCTCAGTTCAAGTATTGTCCTCGTCATCTGAAGGGGAAGACTATGATTTTGGCCATGAGCCTGCTCCTTCTGATGCTAGTAAATTCTTTTATATAATAGAAGAGGAGATGCAAGTAGCTGCCCCAGAGACGGAGCTGCCTTCTAGGGAGACTGTTACAACTGAAGTATCCTTTCTTTTCCATCTATGCTTTTCTTGTGATGTTATTTTGACACCTGCTTGGATGATACTTTGCAGAGGCTACCGCTACTAATGAAGGCGAAACCTCCTCGAACATTGCTGAAATGATTGAGGAACTGACCCATCTGGGAGGCACAAAAGTTCTCAAGATCAACACCGAGGCGGCCTCTGTAAGCATAATATCTGTGGCTGAGGAATCTTTTCAGTTAGGAGAGCTGCCAGAGGATTTGCCATCTCGGTCCCCTTAACTTGGTAAGATATCAGAATTTGATATTCTTACTCTTAGCATTGTCACCGGCATTGTCATAATGACTGCAGGTGATGCTGCACTGACTCAAGCATAAGAGCCTATCATGAACATCGGTGCAAAGGATATTTCTATTGAGGCTTTGATAGAGATGGTCCTCACTGTGGAGCCTGTACTCAAGGCACACAGGAAGCTATTACAGTTCGCAATCCTGAAGATCCTGTGGTGACCTCGAATATGATGTGGCTTTTAACCCAACTTGCTCCTACACTTTTGGGAGGGACAAGTGCTCCACTCTCGACTTCTGAGAGCATCTCTATTGTGATTGTAGAGACCGGATCAGGAAGTGCTCCTTCGACACCGACACTGGCTATGAACATCCTGGAAGAACTGACCTTCCATACATTGAATTTGTGCTTGAAGTCCCTTCGAGTTTGTTCGATCACTTCTTGAGAACCAGAACAAAAATATCAACAGACTGGAGGTTTGATCGGGAGAAAGTGTATCAAGTTCTAGTCGAGCAACTAGATACATATTTGAAGAATCTGAGGAACCTAAAGAGAGTCGTTCGGTTGCTGATGCTCAACAAGTGTCGAACAAACTCCGCATCACTCAAGAACGAGAACGAAAGGAGGTTAAAAAGTAGATAGCTGAGGAAGCTCATTGTCTTGATGATTCCAAGACCAGCTATCAAAATCTGACAAATGATCTTCAGCGATCTGAGATTATCACCAAGAATGCGGAGGGTGTGATAGCAAGTGTTCAAGCTGCGATCGCCAAGGCTCAATCCTTAATCCACGACAACGAGCTGAAGCTTGCGAACAACAAGAAGAAGGTGGAGGAGCTCGAGGCCACTAAAAGTCAGGTACAATAGGAGCTCGATGTCCATTCTTCAAAGTTGGAAGCTCTTCAGGCACAACTTGCTGCGAAGAAGCTTTTATCAGATGAGGATCTAAGGGCCCAGGATCTGGCTGAGGTCGAGAGGGCACGTCAAAAGGATATTCAACACCACAAGGACCATATAAATCTCTCGTTGAGCAAGAATAAATTTTTTTGTCCTTTTCCTCCTTTTGTAACATTCTATCTTATGAATAAGAGAATGTTTGTATCACTTTTATGATTTTGACATAAATAAAAGTGATAATTTTGCCTTCATCTTGTATTTATTTTCTTTTTGTGTTTGAAAATTAGGCAAACAAAAGCGATTTGAATTTGATTGCTAGACATGATGATTAACATAGCAACTCAAACTTTGGTAATTCTGTTAGGAAATTTTAGAAGATTACTGTCAGAGGTATGGTTTTTAACTTGATTGGGATTGAATTCGTGATTTGAACAAATTTTGTGGACTTGCTATACTATTGATGGAATAATAAGTGGAGCTCGATCCATTAGGGATTTGAAAATTTTACTGTCAGAAGTATAATATTAACATAACGAGTTTGAATTTGAAGTTTGGGCAAACTGAATTATCAGAGGTGTGATAGTAACTTGACAAGGATATGTGCTAGAGCTATAATATTAACTTAGCATTGTGAAGATCTTATTTCTATTGGAGAAAACTGAGAAAATTACTGTCATAAGTTTAGTGTTAACTTGACAGCAGGATAAATGCTAGAGGTGTGATATTAACTTAGCATTTAACGTATCGATTTCGATGAGAAAGCTCGAGGGAAGATCATTATCATAAGTGTAGTATTTAACTTAACAATAAAATGAATGCTAGAGGTGTGATAATTTAACTTAGCATCAAATATCTCATTTTCATTAAAAAAATTGAGAGAATCACTGTCATAGGTATAATATTAATTTAATAGAGATTTGTATTACGATATGAGCAATTTTGATCAGAGGTGTTGTATTAACTTGACCGAGAAATTTTGTAATTTGAGTAACTTAGCGGACTCATCATTCTATTGAAGAGAATTGACAAGTTGAAGTTTTATCCTCTGGGGAAATTGAGGAAAGTCACTGTTATAGGTATAATGTCAACCTAACAGTGGAGTATGCCAAAGGTATAATATTAACATGACAAATTATATCGTGATTATTTCACTGGGGAAACAATTGCAACTTTTTGTAGTCCTACCATTCCGTGGATGAGAATTGGTGAGGGAGTTTGGAGGGGAAGGTGGGATCAGGTCCCTCAGGATTTTTTAGCAAACCCTCAGCTATCAACGGATTTGGTATACCTTTACTAACTACTGTTTAAGTTGGGCTAGCCATGCTATTTCCCTCGGCATGATGAGTTATTCAGGATTTTTCATTAGGATTAAATGCCAACGGTTTCCTCTATTCGTTAGCCATCGGAGGCGTTGGAAGAGCGTAGTATACCTCTTGGGTTTTCACTGTGCAGATAAACTGAGAATCACAGATATGAATTCCATGGGGTCTTATCCGGAGATTAACCTTCCTTGTGGAGTCTTTTTTGATCCTCATCTGGTTACCACACTTTAATACAAATGTGGAAATAATGAAAATGTTTTGCAAAGATGCGTCATGAACCTTCTTCACTGAGTTTGGTTCGATAAGCCATCAGATAAACTCATTCTATCCTCCATGAGAGTCGATCGATCATCACATCTTGATATGAATGTGAATACAATGAATAGGTTCTGCAAAGATGCGTCACGAACCTTCTTCAATGAGTTTGACTTGATAAGCCATCAGATAAACTCATTCAGTCCTCCATGAGAGTCGATCAATCATCACATCTTGATATAAATATGGATATAATGAAAATGTTCTACAAAGATGTGTCACGAACCTTCGTCAATGATTTTGGCTTGATAAGCCATCAGATAAACTCATTTGATCCTCCATGAGAGTCGATCGATCACCATCTTGATATGAATGTGGATACAATGGAAAGGTTCTGCAAAGATGCATCATGAACCTTCTTCAATGAATTTGGTTTGATAAATCATCAGATAAACTCTTATCGCTCGCTATTACTGCATATTTATTGTCATATTCCTATATTTATTATTTAATAAACACTGTTTTTAATCTTATTTATTGTCCAAATTATATGCAGGCCTTTACTAAAGGAGAGGGAAGAGAAAATAATCCCAAAAGGCCACCTAAATTCTGATATAATTCAGAATGAATTCAAATCAAAGATCAGGGTAGATCAGGGCAAATCAAAGAAGATAAAATTTATTGAAAATCAGTTAAAATCAGATTTTCATAAATCAAGTGGTTAAAGTCGAAGATCAAAGGAGGTTTCATGAAATCCAAGACCCAAATCTGAAATTCAGTAGGAGATAAAGACAGACCTTTAAATCTGGGAGCTGCACCCCCTGGGTGTGGCCACCTGGACACACCCAGGCTGCAAAAAATATGGCCTTGGCCTCGTTTTTGCGACAATCTTGGTAAATCCTGGGGAGTGTTTGCTTCCCTTGTCTGTATACTCCTCTCTGTTGGCCCAAAGGCCATTTGCCCTATATCTCCATGGTTATTTTGATGATAACAAACCATATTTAGTTATGTATTTAACATTTGTGTTTCAAAGTATTTCAGGTTCTTAAACAGGTTGATGTGACGGCTCCACTATAAAGACTCACAAGTTTGGACGCCGCAAAGATGTAGATTCCCAAGCTATGCACACTAGGAGGCTTTGGGATCAAGATGATGAAGAGAATACCAAGTTGAGATCAAGACACGAAGAAAATCAAGATTTGTATTTTATTTTTATTTTTAGATATTTTGTCAAAACCTAGATGATAGAAGTAGAGTTATGGGATTATCACACACACACTCTTTATGGCTTCAAAAAATAGGTTTTCAAAATCCATTTACAATTTAGTTTCAGCAATAACATGTTTTTGAAAATATAGTTTGAATTTGGAAAATCAAACTTTTGGACAAAACAAGCTTTTATCAAAAGGAATTTTTATCAAAATGTTTTTACAAGTTAGAGTAGTGACATATGCTCATACTCTAAGTTTTACAAGGTCCAAAAATATTTAACCCAAAACCAAAACCAAAATCCCAGTTTCTGGTTTTCTGGAAGTTCTGATTTTTCAGAACTAACAGAGACCGGTCGACCGTTCCGGTCGACCGACGGATACAACGTGCACAAACTGTGCATGTGTACGTCGGCCGACTGACCCGGTCGACCGAGCACTCTGCATGTGCTATCAGTCGACCGACCCGGTCGACCGAGCACTCTGCAGTGCTCTCGGGTAAATTGGGTCGACTGGGACGGTCGACCGCTGCTGCCCAACGGTCGGATTTTTGACCGTTGGCGGTCGACCGGCCCGGTCGACCGGACACTGTCAAAAGCTCTGACAGATCCAACAGCTATTTTTTTCTGGCTGATTCTCTTTTGGGATTTGATACCAACGATTTTTTGAGGCTGTTTTTGACCCCTATAAATAGAGGGTCACCTCATATTGATAAGACAACTATTTTTTGCAAAAGTATTCCAAAAGATTTCACAAGAGTTTTACAAAGAATTTCAAAGCCTTTCTTTTACAAAAGATTTTTCAAAGCCTAAATTCCCAACACCCAACTTGTAGCCTATTCCTCTACCTTCTCTCTAGTTTTTGCACACCACAATCCCAAGCTCTACATCTATATCATTGGTTCTAGGATTGTGCAAGTGAGCTATTTTGATCAAGTATGATCACCTTTCTTATTGAGTGAAGTTGTAGAGGCATCGGCCTCAAGGGAGCTAGTGAGCTTCGGGTGGTGTTACGGCATCACAAGTGTAGGGACAAGTGTGTCCTTGTATTGGCGATCCGGTGGGATCAACGATAGTAGTGCAAATCCTTCAAGTGTGAAGGCGGGGACGTAGAGCGTGGTTCGAACCTCGGAAACACATCCTTGCGTTTGCGTTTGCTCGAATTTCTCTCAACTCTACTCCTTTTAATTCTTGCACCTTTATTGTTCTATTTATTGCAAGTCTATATTTGTACTATTTGTGTGTTAAATTTTAAATTCCGCATTATTGCCATATTTCATATAGCCATCACCTATTCACCCCCCTCTAGGTGATTTCAATTGGTATCAGAGCCTAACCCTAGTATTTGGTTTAACCACCTTAAGGAGATCCTTACTTTTGGCTATAACCATTTGTTGCATTATTCATATCTTGTGCATCTTACTATTCATACATGGCATCCATGGACTTTTCTAGCATTAAATCCCCACCCAAATTTGATGGCTTGAACTTTTCAATTTGGAAGGTCAAGATGAACCTCTTTTTGAAATCCTTAGGTGTTAGAGTAGCTAGGGCCATTACCAAAGATTTTACTGAACCTACCACCGATGAGAGCACATGGTCCGAGGATACTTCCAAAGACTATGAGGCCAATGCTAGAGCCCAATATGCATTAACTCAAGCATTGAATGAGGATGACCTTGCACGCATTATAAACTGTAAATCCGCATTTGAGGTTTGGAACATTCTTATTGTGACTCATGAGGGAACGTCACAAGTCAAAAGAGCTAAGATTGACTTGCTACGTTCTCAATATGAGAATTTTTATATGATTGACAATGAGAGCATTGATGACATGCTCACTCGCTTTACTAAAATAACTAATGCATTGTCTTCTTTAGGTGACAAGATCGACAATGACCAAAAGATTCGAAAAGTCATTAGAGCTCTTCCCAAGGCGTGGGAAGTAAAGGCTACTACACTCAAGGAGCTCAACGATCGAGAGGAGATGGACTTCTCCGGCTTCATCGGAAATCTCAAGACGCATGAGATGGAGATGAAGGTACGAGAAGAACGGGAGGCACCAAAGAAGAAGACCATTGCCTTCAAAGCCACTCCAACCATACACAAAGAAGACGACTCATCGGAGGATTCCGATGAGGACTTCGCCATGCTCATCCGGAAGGTGGGCAAGATGTTCTACAAGAAGGGACGGCAAAGCAACTTCCGAAGAGGGAAACCTCAAGGAAGGTACGAGAAGAAAAGAGAAGAACCCGGTCCTTGCTTCCATTGCAAGAAGATCGGTCACCTAATTGCCGATTGCCCCGCTCTCCAAGCAACCACCTCCAAGCATGGGAAGAAGAAGAAAGCTTTGGCCGCTACATGGGATGATACGGAGTCAGAATCCGAGGAGGAGATCGACACCGCCAACATGTGCTTTATGGCACAAGGTGAGGATTCATCTAAGGTATGTCTAGAAACTTCTATTGATGATGATGATCTTACAATGGATGAACTTGCTCAATTTTTTGAAGAATTGCAACATAGGTATGAGATTTCACAATCTCATAATAAAAAATTGAAAAAGGAAAATGATGTCTTAAAGAATAAATATGATATTTGCTTAAATGAGAAGAATGTTTTATCTAGTGCTTTTGAAAAATTGAAAAGTGATTTTGAAAAATATAAATTGGCAAATAAAGGAAAAACCCCCGTGGTCTCTTGTAATAAAAATGAATTTGTAGAGATTCAAAAACGGGTTGAAGTTTTAGACTCTACTCTTAAAAGGTGTGCATTTGATTTCAACAAGCTTGCATCTAGATTTCCCAAAGGAATAGCCCAAGGGAAACATGTTCATCACAAACATTCTACATGATCACATAAACATGCACACACACATAATCATGCATTTATGTATAGTAGTGGTAGAATTTACATTTGCACACATTGTGGCCGCAAAGGTCATTTAGAAAAGTTTTGCTATGCTAAAAATAATGTAAAGAATAAATTTGTTTGGGTTCGCCCCGGATCTAACCCCAAAGGACCCACAAAGATTTGGGTACCAAAAGACCTACCAATTTTAGATGAAACAGGTGGATCTTCTCCCTCCAAGACTTAGGAGGAAACGGTGCCCGGGTGGTGGATGCAACAAAGCTTAAAGAACACATCAAGATTGCATCGCTATCGTGGAGGCACCTAATTTTGGAGATTGCCCGTAAATTGGTAACATCTCCATTTAAGAGTTTTAATTTTTGTTTATATACAATTGTGTAGGATTTTTAGTTTACCTTATGCTACTTGGATATATATGTTAGTGTAAACTTACTTCTCTATCATAATTGTGTATATGCCATGCTTGTATATCTTTTGCTTTTGTTTATGTATACCATGTCCATTGTATGTCCACATGTATAATTTGTGATTATATACTTATATATATACACCTTATTTTAATAACTAAAAATAAACTTTTGTAAAATTTTTCATATTTAAAACAAATACCTTAGAGATGGCAATTGCGCGCCTCAACTCATTCAAGAGGAATCAAGAGGAAAAAGTTCAGAACCCGTCACTGGGTATTCGGCTTCAACATCTCTAAAACTTTGTATTTAAATGAAAAATAAAATAAAATGTCTTGCGTGTAACTTTGGTTGACATAACAACTTAATAAAGATTAAAACATGTTGTTTGTAATCCTGTATGTATAATATATCATATTTGTAATTTATTAAAATTTCTTTTAAATTTTTTTTTGGGGCTGATACTGCAGGACTGTTTTTCAGGCAAAGCCGGTCGACCGACTCTTAGTCGCGGTCGACCAACTTCGCTTGAAATAATTATTTTTATTTCTGCTGTGGTATCGGTCGACCGACTATAGTCTTGGTCGACCGCTCAGAGCCTGCTGTGCTCTCGGGTTTTCTGGGTCGACCGACTTTGAGTCCCGGTCGACCGTTCTGAAAATTCAGAACTCTCGGGTTGTCCTCGGTCGACCGAAAGTCAACCCGGTCGACCGTTCGACGGATTCTGCCCTATATCTGTTATTTCTTTTCACTTTTTTCTCTCTCTCTCTCTCACTCAAACTCGACGAACCCGTCTCCCTCCTCTTTCTAAAAATTTTCTATCCCTCCAATCTCTCATCCAAATCCTAATCAATTAAAAACCCAACTCTAATCCCTCCATCTAGTGCCAGATCTTCGATTTCAGGACCATCCATCCGCTGGATTCGAAGAAATTCAAGATTTTCAGTCTAGGGTTTTGGTTCTTCTCTGTTAAGGTAAAAATCGAATTTTTCCCTCTGTTCTTCACTTCTTGTTTCTAGATCTACTATCCTTTGTCAAGATTTTAGGTTGCTATAACATTCTAGATCGTGCCCTAACTTGTGTTGACCTAAAAATCTGATTTTTATTCAAGAACATGTCTACTTCTCAGAGAACTAGGACTGAGAAAGGCAAATCAGTAGCTCATAAACCTAAAAGACCCTTTATAAATGAGCTTGCTGAAAATCGTTATGTCAATCTCTCCAAAAGAAATATCAATTCGGGGAGATTTGTTGTTCTTCAAGATTTTGACCACTTGAACATTCCCCACATCATTAGGAACAACTCCTTAGACGAGTTCTTGACAATTAAAGAACAAGTCTACACTTCACTCGTTCCCTATTTTTATGCAAATTACTCATTTGATGGGAACCGTATCCAATCTAGAGTCCTAAGCAGGGACATTGACCTGAGCATCGGTCGATTCGCTGAAATCCTGCATCTCTCCCCTGGTGGAGCTGATGTTTATACCTTTGACCTGCAGACTTTCGAGTCCTATCCTGACGGTGAGTCTGCGCTTACCGCCTCTACTTTGATTCACGGGGATGACAACCCCGGTTTGGTAAGGAATGAAGTAGTGAGTCAGTTTACCCTCACTTCCCAAGTCCTAGCCAAAATAATTTTCTACAACCTTGTCCCCAAATCTGGCGAATACAGCCATGCTAGGGGTTCTGTACCTTTGATCATCTATTGCCTTCTGCGAGGCATTAGAATAAACCTTCCTCGACTCATTGCTTCCCATATGGCTTCCGACCAGATTCGTATGTCGGGTAGAAGCTTGCCTTATGGCATGTTGATCACCCATCTTCTCAATGCCCTAAACTTTGATCTTTCTGCTGAGAGTCCTGATGATCTTCAAATCAACATTGATGGAGTTCTTTTGAAGAGGATGGAAGCTCAGTTGCGTCGACACGCTCCTGTGCAACCTCCTGTTCCCCCTCCTATTATTCCAGGATTATCTTCTGCCCCAGGGTCTTCTTCGGCCCCAGGGACTTCTTCTGCATCTGCCCCTGTTTTACCTCCAGAGTTTCAGGCTTTTATCTCCTCTGAGGTCCGCTCTCAGTTCGAGGCACATCAGGCCTGGATTGAGCAGCGCGATGCAGCTCTTCGTGCAGAGATGGACGCACGTTTCCAGCGTGAGGCCGCTTCTCGGGCGAAATTGGACTCACGTATCCGGAATGACATGTCGTATATTGCTGACTCCATGAGATTCATGGATGTACAGTTTGAGGCTCTTTTCACAAAATTCGACATGATTCCTCCTGATCCTACTTCCATCGCTCGTCCACTTCCCTCCATTGGTCCTCCATTTCCTACCAGAGCTCCATCATCTGCTCCTCCACCTCGACCTCGGGTTGACAGCATTGATCCAGAGGAGGCGGCAGCTTCTTCATCTTCTTCAGAGGAAGATGGTGATGGTGACAAGACTATGACCGAAGGCATGGAGCACTCGTCAGAGGACGGCGACAATGCCGGCGATGATGACGGAGACGATGACGGCGATGACGGTGATGCTGGTGCTGAGGTGTGATCTCCCCTTTTGATGATGTCAAAAAGGGGGAGAGTTATTTGGGGAGAGTTATCTTGAGAGAGATATTTTGTGATGTAGTACTTTGTGTGTTTGGATATTTGTGTGTTTGGATATTTGTGTGTTTTGGACATGTAGTATTTGTGTGTTTTGGACATGTAGTATTTATTTTGTTTTGGACATGTATTTGGACATATTTCTACATGTATTTTCTATTATGCTTTGTGGACGTGTTTCTTTATATGTATCCTTTTGTATGAACCCATGTTCTATCTTTATCTATGACATGAGTATTTGCTCTATGATATGAGTACTTGTTGGCATGGAAATATGGTGTTTGTCATTTTTTTTATACTATGCCTGAGTATGATTTGTGTCATTTATGATATGCATGTGTTGAGGGGGAGCTTCATTTGAAGTCTCTACCCAAAATATTTTGTGATAACTACATATGTTTTGTCATCATCAAAAAGGGGGAGATTGTTGGCCCAAAGGCCATTTGCCCTATATCTCCATGGTTATTTTGATGATAACAAACCATATTTAGTTATGTATTTAACATTTGTGGTTCAAAGTATTTCAGGTTCTTAAACAGGTTGATGTGACGGCTCCACTATAAAGACTCACAAGTTTGGACGCCGCAAAGATGTAGATTCCCAAGCTATGCACACTAGGAGGCTTTGGGATCAAGATGATGAAGAGAATACCAAGTTGAGATCAAGACACGAAGAAAATCAAGATTTGTATTTTATTTTTATTTTTAGATATTTTGTCAAAACCTAGATGATAGAAGTAGAGTTATGGGATTATCACACACACACTCTTTATGGCTTCAAAAAAATAGGTTTTCAAAATCCATTTACAATTTAGTTTCAGCAATAACATGTTTTTGAAAATATAGTTTGAATTTGGAAAATCAAACTTTTGGACAAAACAAGCTTTTATCAAAAGGAATTTTTATCAAAACGTTTTTACAAGTTAGAGTAGTGACATATGCTCATACTCTAAGTTTTACAAGGTCCAAAAATATTTAACCCAAAACCAAAATCCCAGTTTCTGGTTTTCTGGAAGTTCTGATTTTTCAGAACTAACAGAGACCGGTCGACCGTTCCGGTCGACCGACGGATACAACGTGCACAAACTGTGCATGTGTACGTCGGTCGACCGACCCGGTCGACCGAGCACTCTGCATGTGCTATCAGTCGACCGACCCAGTCGACCGAGCACTCTGCAGTGCTCTCGGGTAAATTGGGTCGACCGGGACGGTCGACCGCTGCTGCCCAACGGTCGGATTTTTGACCGTTGCGGTCGACCGGCCCAGTCGACCGGACACTGTCAAAAGCTCTGACAGATCCAACAGCTATTTTTTTCTGGCTGATTCTCTTTGGGATTTGATACCAACGATTTTGTGAGGCTGTTTTTGACCCCTATAAATAGAGGGTCACCTCATATTGATAAGACAACTATTTTTTGCAAAAGAATTCCAAAAGATTTCACGAGAGTTTTACAAAGAATTTCAAAGCCTTTCTTTTACAAAAGATTTTTCAAAGCCTAAATTCCCAACACCCAACTTGTAGCCTATTCCTCTACCTTCTCTCTAGTTTTTGCACACCACAATCCCAAGCTCTACATCTATATCATTGGTTCTAGGATTGTGCAAGTGAGCTATTTTGATCAAGTGTGATCACCTTTCTTATTGAGTGAAGTTGTAGAGGCATCGGCCTCAAGGGAGCTAGTGAGCTTCGGGTGGTGTTGCGGCATCACAAGTGTAGGGACAAGTGTGTCCTTGTATTGGCGATCCGGTGGGATCAACGATAGTAGTGCAAATCCTTCAAGTGTGAAGGCGGGGACGTAGAGCGTGGCTCGAACCTCGGAAACACATCCTTGCGTTTGCGTTTGCTCGAATTTTCTCTCAACTCTACTCCTTTTAATTCTTGCACCTTTATTGTTCTATTTATTGCAAGTCTATATTTGTGCTATTTGTGTGTTAAATTTTAAATTCCGCATTATTGCCATATTTCATATAGCCATCACCTATTCACCCCCCTCTAGGTGATTTCACTCTCTCCTTTTGGTTTTGTTTATAAATATTGAGATTTCTGAGATAACAACGAACGACGAAGCAGAGAGTAGAAGTTAGGCCAATCTTTAGTTTGCAACTTAGGTTTTTAGTTTCCTTTTATATAATTTTCATTTGTCTTTATGTAACTGAGAGGAGAGGAGAGTTTCATTGAGGAATGAGAGCAAACTTGTACTTAGGGTGACACCGCAGTAAGTAAGACTTTTCTTTCATTATTATTTGAATAGAATCGTAGTCTTTTTTTTCTTTACTCTTTTTTTTGTTTGTTTTCCTTTGATGTGTCTGTAATCCAAGTAAATCTGATAGCCTCGAGACTGCTTCACCATTACAAGTGCACTTTATGGCTTATGCTGATGAGCAACCCATTTCTTTGTTAGTGTATCTTGCCCTTTTATTCATAGTGTAGATCAGGAACAGGGAAGATCCTATGCGCCATGCTTGGTCGCCTTCAAAGATTAGGTAAGTCGTAGCAAGGATCCAAGGTACATGAGCATTGAACAGGTAAGTAAAAGAATTTTAGTTGCTTTCTTTTTAGTTTAGAATTCCACTCCAAAATCACTCTTCTTTTATCAATTTGTTCTTTTCTTTTAACCTAGTTCTTAAAAAACAACTCCACAATCATTTTTTTTATCTATCCATCTTCTATTAACTTAACTTTTAATTTTATTTTTCTAAAAACTGAGAAGAATATTCAAAACATTTTTGTAAACTCAAAAAGAGAACTTACTAAAACGCTTCCATCGCTAGTCCCTCCTTGTGGATCACGACCCACATAATCACTTGTTATAGCAGTAGTATTGAGAACCTTGCACTTTCATTCTCAACTTCTAAACTATAACTTTTCTGTGCAGGTTAAAACTCAATCAAATTTCTGGCACTATTGCCGGGGAGGGACGGTAAGTTTTCTTCTTTTGTTGAAGTACTTAAATGGTTTAACTTTCTTCTTCTTTGTTTTGGTGTGCAGGGTCCAAATTCATAAAAATAAGCATTGTAGTGGACATATTGCTACTCTGTGCCTCTGCCTAAGAAGGTAGAGCACTAGAGCCTACTCATTTGCCGCGCAAACACGGCAAGAACCGCGTTTTCGCGGGAAGAGTAGTGAATTACTCACTTTTATTTTTTACAGTATGGGTGATTTGAAAAAATACACAATCTGAACTGAGTAGACGTTGGCCCTAGGGACATCTTAGACTCAATAAGAGACTATCTAAGGGGGAAGTTGATTAGAATTTGACTCTTTCCAAATCGGTGTCAAAGGTTGGGATTGAGAGGCGAAACATCGAAGGCTGGTGGTTTGGCTTAATTAGGCTCGTCGCTTTTAAGCACGGATACCTCTCACCAATCTTGCCCCTACATGGCCAATTAACTTATGGTTAGATTCTGCAATATACTCCCTGTGGACAGTCCAACCAGTTAGGAGTCGTCTAGGTCTAAGGTTTATCCTAAGTTAGGCTAGATTTTTTTTCTTTTGATTTGTTTGTTTGTTTGCTTGTTTTTGTTTTTCATTTTTGACATCTTGTTGATATGGATTACAATTATAATTATTCCAATACATATAATGATCCATACTTCAGACCGACCTCTTTTGACTTGAATATTACCAACCTGGCATATCATAACTTTAACAACTAAGTATGCTGGATTGGTCTTATCCGAATCAATACATGCCGCGGTCCCAATATTATGAACAAGACTAAAACGATCATCACTATCTTCACAGAGTCAATGGGATAAAATTTCCCCGAGTCATATTGTGAACCGCCATTCCAACATTCAGTTTCTAATTTTTCTAATCATGATCAACTCGTAGAAGAAAAATCTGAGATGATGAAGAGTATAGAAGTCATGATTGAGTCCCAAGAACAAAAGCTGAAAATGATGAAATCACAATTCCCACAAGACTCCCAAATCTAAGATCCTTACTCCATTTTTCAAGTCCCATAACAAAAAAAAAAACCTATGGACTCAGATAGGAGTATGAAAAACCTAATTCAGTCTGAAAATAATTTTTTCCAATCTATCAATAGGCTAGAAGCACAAATGAGTCATTTGATCAACATAATGAAAGATAAGAGTGGGAAAACTCTACCTAACACATGTTCGACCATTCCTAATTGCCCTAACCATATTGATGAAAACTAAGAATTATGGTGTCTTGGAGACTTTAACTAAGAGTCAATTTCATCACACAAACTTGAACTTGATCAATTTCAAATCTTGAATAAATTGGCAAGTTTACTATTTAATGAGATTAGACTTGAATGTGAATGTGACCCGATCTACAACCTTGTGATTCAGTTCCCATCTTCGAATCTATGTTGACTCCGGTATCCTTACCCAATTTAGACCAATTTCTTGAGCCACCATTTATTCCCATAACGATAGATCTAGAAATTGAATCACCAATTTTGGATAGTCAAATTCAATTGATGGGAAAAGAATGTGAATTTTATTTCTTTGATTTGGACCCAACTATTAAACTAACACCAACTCTTGAACCTACATTTGATTTTCCCGAGTTATTAATGGTTCTCGAATATATCACTCTTGAACCCAAGTCAACGATTCCACCAAGTTACATTCTTTTGTTGGACATAGGTATAGACTAGGATGACTCTATGATAATTTTTCAAGACTGGTCATATAAAGTGAATAAGTTTCATGATAGGGTCTTTAATCCTATTCATATTGGGAATTGTAATTATGTACATAGAAAAGAGGTCAATAAAGGTGAGTTCCATGAACCATCATATTATTTTGATTGGATAGCAACGGTTGATCCAATCTGACCACCACCAAAACCACCACCTCAAGGTAATATTTTTCTTTCCTTTTTTTTAATGCATTTATGCATTCATTCATACATTGAGGACAATACGTGAGATAGGTATGGAGGAGGGTTCCAAACATAACATAGGTTTTCTTTTTATATAAAAAATTAACATTTTCTTTACTTTTAAAAGCTTTTTGAAAAGAGAAATAATATTTTGAGCTATTTTTTGTATGAAATTGAGTTAATTTTAAGGAATAGGAGAATCATAATTTGGATTTCTTACTTGGTCAAAATAAGATTATTTGTTTAATTTCTAGGGTTTAGGAAGAAAATTTAAAAAAGTAATTTAGTCTTAATTTTTGCCTTGATAAAATATGCATACTTTATACACTTACACACTTAGGGTTCAACAACAAAGATTCTTATGTCTTATAAAAAAAGAAAAGAAAAAGAATATATATATATATATATATATATATATATATATATATATATATATATATAAACTCCTCTGCTTAAGCTGGGTATTTGTGCCTCATAAAGCAAAAGTATTCTCGCCTAAAAGCAGTCTATATAATAAATAAAATCTTTAGTTTTGTCGCCTTGTTTGCTCGAGTCCTTAAGCCCTTGGGGTGTTTTCTCACCCGGTGCCCTAGGACCGTTCAGTTTGGGAGTCACGGAATTATAGGCTCGTTACATGGGCAGATTAGAAAACCTAATAGAACTAAGGAATAATACCACCAAAAATAGAAAAAAAAAAAAAAAAATAAGGCATAAGAGTTAGACTTAAAGAACCCCGAGTCAAAATTTCACGGTCACAAAGGTGCATATGACTTAGGATAAAATAATAAACTAAATGAGAAATACAGTTTGACTCTTTACCTTAATTGATAATAAGTTTTGAATAGAGACTAGGTTTAAGAATGAAAAGTTCAGTTTTCCTATAACTTATAGATTACTTGAACTCTTACAATAATACTTCAAATATTTTCTCTGTTTTTCAAAATGCTTTTCAAAAATCCTAACACATTGTTTCTCTTTCTTTATGGATTTTGTGGGTGTAATCCACTGAAAACCCTCATGAGACAAAACTCATTCTCTAGGAAAAACCTAGAGGTTAACAGTTTGTTGCATATACTCAGTGCAATCGCGTGAAGTGGTTTAATAATTTCATAGGTTTTGTTTTGATGTTTTTCTCAAGGATGAGTAAAAGATAGGTGTGGGGGTGTGATCGGCCCTGATACTGCATATTTATTATCACATTCCCATATTTATTATTTAATAAACTTTATTTTTAATCCTATTTATTGTCTAAATTATATGCAGGCCGTTATTAAAGGAGGGGGAATAGAAAATAAGCCCAAAAGCCCACATAAATTATGATTTAATGTAGAACTAAATTCAAATCAATGACAAAGGCAAATCAGGGCAAATCAAAGAAGATAAAATCGATTGAAAATCAGTTAAAATTGAATTTTTATAAATCAAATGGTTAAAGCCGAAGATCAAAGCAGGTTTAGACAGATCTTCAAATCTTGGAGTTGTACCCCCCGGGTGTGGCCACTTGGCCACACCCAGGCCGCGAAAACACGGCCCTGACCACGTTTTCGCGGCAATCTTAGCAAATCCCGGGAGTGTTTGCTCCCCTTATCTGTATACTCCTCTCCTTTTTTGGTTTTTACTTATAAATACTGGGATTTCTGAGAACACAACGAACGATGAAGCAGATAGAAGAAGTTAAGCCATTCTTTAGTTTGTAACTTAGGTTTTTAGTTTCTTTTTATGTAATTTTTATTTTTTTTATGTAACTGAGAGGAGAGGAGAGTATCATGGAGGAATGAGAGCAAGCTTATATTGAGGGTGACACCGGAGTAAGTAAGTCTTTTGTTTCATTATTATTTGAATCGAATTGAAGTTTCTTTTTCTTCATTACTTTTTTTTTGCTTTCCTCTGATGTGTTTGTAATCTAAGTGAATCCGATAACCTCGAGACTGCTTCGCCAGTGCAAGTGCACTTTATGGCGTATTGTGATGAACAATTATTCCTTGTTAGTTTAGCTTGCCCTTTATTCATAGTGTAGATCGGGAACGGGAAAGATCTTACACGCTATGCTTGATCATCTTCAAAGACTAGGTAAGTCCTAGCGACGGATTCAAGGTACGTGAGCACTGAAGAGGCAAATAAAATTTTTTAGTTGCTTTCTTTTTTGTTTAGAATTCCACTCCAAAATCATTCTTCTTTTATCATTATGTTCTTTTCGTTTTAACTTAGTTCTTAAAACAACAGCTCCACAATCATCTTCTTTTATCTATCTATCTTCTATTAACTTAACTTTTCGTTTGATTTTTCTAAAAACTAAGAAGAATATTCAAACATTTTGTAAACTAAAAAAGAAACGCACTTACTCAAACACTTCCATCGTTGGTCCCTCCTTGTGGATCACAACCCGCATAGCCACTTGCTATAGCGGTAGTATTGAGTACCTTGCACTTTCATTCTCAATTTCTAAATTGTCACTTTTTTGTGCAGGTTAAAACTCAATCAAACTCATTCAAGTCTACTATCTGAGTATTCAGATGCCTTGTCATTGGGTCGAGCTTCGATCATTTGAGCAGGAGAAGGGAGGCATGCCACCATCATATACGAAAAAGTTAGGCAAGATAAGCCATCCTTCTAGATCGAGAGGAATGATCAGAAAGAGTGCCTAAAACTATTGCTTAGGCATACTCTATTTCAAAATATGACCTATTCTTTTAAGTTGAAGATGGGTGCATGTCTAGATACTAGAGAAGAGTGACAAGACTAAAAACTTGACATTTTGCCTTTGTCTTTTCGTTGATGCTTACCTCATGAATTACAACGTCTCTAATGTTCGGTCGGCTCGGCATCGATCGACCGTGATGTGATCCATTAAATGAGAAAGCTTTTCTTTGACGTTCTCCTAAACATTTTGGATCCCAAACCCTAATCCATCTGATGATCAGGGTGGAGCTTCGATTAGAGGTGTAGTGTTAACCTGATCTTGAGAAGAGTGACAAAGCTAAAACTGAAGTTTCTAACCTTGTTTTTCCTTCAATATTGACATCATGCATCATAATGTCAGCAATATTCAGTCGGCTTCGCATCGATCGATCGTGATGTGATCCGTTGAATGAGAATGCTCTTTTTGGCATTCTTCCATACATCTTGGAACCCAAACCTGAATCCATCCGATTGATCAGGGTGGAACTTCGATCAGAGGTGTAGTATTAACCTAATCATGAGAAGAATCCCTTTAAAGATAGTACTTTTTTAAGAACTATCATTGATCGGTATCATGAGCGTATCGCCGTCCGGAGTTATGAGGCGGTAAGCTTCATTTGAGTAGGCTGACTCTACTACAAATGGTCTTTCCCATTTGGGTTGAAATTTTCTTTTTATCTTATGTGTCATAATCATGGATCTTCTGATAGCTAAGACGAGACCGCCTTTCTTGAAAATCTGTTCTCTGACTTTCTTATTGAAAGCTCTGAAAATTCGAGCTTGATGGAGCTCGATTTGCTGTCGGGCTTCCAGACATTTATCGTCTAAAGCTTCCAACTCTTGGAGGCGCAATCAATGCTTCTCTTTGTCTGTTATCCTAGTTGTTAAGGCAACTCGCAGAGATGGAATTTGTATATCCAGTGAAAATACAGCTTCACACCCTATATCAAGGAAAACATTGTAGCTTTTGTCAAGGTTCTCACCGTTGTGCGGTAAGTCCATAAGCATTTGACTAATGTCATCCCAGTCACGTTGATTTTTTAAGATAAATTTCTTGAGAAGCTTTCTAATGGTCTTGTTAAAAGCTTTTGCGAGACCATTGGCAGCTAAATAGTATGCCGTTGATGACACACTTTGGATTCTGAATTTATTACAGAACCGTTAAAATGCTTGGCTGATGAATTGGGGTCCATTATCATGAACTATTCGTCGGGGTATACCAAAGCGGTAAAGTACATGATGCTTGATGAACTTGATCACATCTGATGTCTTTACTTCCTTCTAAGGAACAACTTTCGCCCATTTAGAGAAGTAATCAGTTATGGTTAAGATGAACCGATGTCCGTTGGATGTTGGAGGCTGATGGGTCCGGTAATATCTATTCCCCACATCTCAAATGGCCATTAAGAGGACGTTGGATGAAAATATCCCAGTGCTTGATGAACAAAGTCACTATGGATCTGACAGGCATGGAATCGCTTAGCATACGATGGCGTAAGCGACATCTTCGACCAATAATAACCAATCCTTCTAAGCCGGTCTCCGAGCTTAGGTCTGGATTGGTGAGCTCCACGCATACCTCCATGAGCTTCCCTGAGTGTCTCATGTGCCTCTTTATATGAAAGGCAACGGAGTAGGATTCCATCATACGAGCGATGATATAATGTTCACGTGATCGCATTGTAATAGAATCGAGGAGCTTTTTTTTTCTGATAGCAGCGGCCTCCTTGGGGTCATCAGGCAACATGCCGTAAAAGATGGTCACTGTAAGAGAACCGCCAATCCCTAAGTTCGAGACTTGTCAAAGTCTCAAGAATCTCTTTAACTTGAAGGTCTCCTCTTAGAATTTTACTGTTTTAAGGGCAAATTTGCAATAGTGCAAGTCATAACTGTAGATAAGCACTCTCTATGTGGCTCTGTCTGAAAGGGCCAATGAAGCTTTAAAAGATGCCAATACATCTGCATTCACATTTTGCTGGCGTAGTACATAATCAATATAGAAGTTTTTAAACTTCTTGGCTACATCAATGGTCGCGTTGTGATAGGACACTAAGTCTTCATGTCGGACTTGATACTCCCCACGATCCTGGTTACGGATGAACTTTGAATCACTATATGCTTTGAGATTTTTAACTCCAATCTCTTCAGCAAGTTATATCCCATCAAGATAGCATTGTAATCCGAAATGTTGTTGGAACACGGTTCAGTTAATGAGAATGCATGAGGGATCACATAATTATGTGGGAAAATAAATACTATCCCCACACCTGTAATGATATTTCCCCCAGGACTTGTTCTTGACGCTCCGTCGAAGAATAATTGCCACATTTGTTCTTCTAAGAAGACATGGGTCACATTAACCTCTGCAATCTCGTCTGGAGATCATCATAAAGTTTTGAACTTCCTGGAACAAGATGATCAACCAGCAAATCTGCCACAACTTGACCTTTGATCGCCTTTTGTGGCATGAATTGCATCTCATATTGTGAGAGCAATATGGCTCATTTCGCTAATTTGCAATTTAGATGGTCTTGTCATGAGTAATCGCAAGGCATTAACTCTTAAACGACATGATTGTGTTACCCCACAAGGTACTGTCGCATCTTTTGGATGGCAAAGACTACGGCTAAGCATTCTTTCTCGATCGGGTTGTAATGGTGTTCCGCCTTAGTCATTGTTCTACTCAAATAGTAGATTGCCTGCTCAAGGTTTTGATCATTACTCTGAGCTAGCAAAGCTCCCAGGGAATGATCCATAGCTTGAACATATAACAGGAAAGATTTTCCTGATAGTGGAGCTACCATAACGAGAGGGTGTGTGAGATACTCCTTCATCTCTTCGAATGCTTCTTGGCAAGCACTATCCTAAACAAATGAGACTCTTTTCTTTATTAGTTTGGTGAAGGGTTGACAGTGTCCTGAAAGGTTCGATATAATACGCCAGATATAAGCCAGTCATCTTTGTAATCCTCTGAGTTCTTTGATATTTCTCAGAGATTCCATTTCTTGGATGGAGTGAACTTTCTTTGGATCCAGGTGAATTCCTTTGGATGTAACAATAAATCCAAGGAATTTGCCACTGGCTACCCCCAGGAAGGACTTGGCTGGGTTCATCTTCAACTGGTGAGCCCGCATGATGTTGAATACTCTTTTCAGATTTGCGAGGTGATCGCCTTTGTTGCGGCTTTTCACAGCGATATTGTTTACATAGAATTCTACAGTCTTGCGACATGCTCATAGAAGATCGTATTCATGGCGCGTTGATAAGTTGCACCAACATTCTTTAAGTTAAAGGGCATTACCGTGTAGCAGTATTCTCCCAAAGGCATCCTAAAAGATGTGTGCTTTTCATCTTCAGGGTACATCTTTATTTGATTATACCCTGAGAAGCCATCCATCAAAAACATCATCTCAAAATCGCAAATATTGTCAATCATAACATCCGTGATCGAGAGAGGGAATTCATTTTTAGAACAAGTGGCATTTAGATCACAGTAGTCGATGCAAATCCAGATCTTTTCATTCTTTTTGGGAACAGGAACTATACTGGCCACCCAATCAGGATGTTGCTCTTTCCTGATGAAATTAGAGTCTATGAGCTTCTTGAATTCTGATACGATTGCTTTCATAATCTCGAGACAGAACCATCATTGTTGTTACTTGACTAGCTTAGCATTTGGATTGATGTTGAGGTGATGCATAGCAATTTGTAGATCGAACCCAGACATGTCCTCATAATTTCAAGCGAAGATATCTTTATACTCAAATGAGATCTATTAAGTCTTCTTTCCCGGAAGGTGACAAGCTCTCGCTTATGAAAATAGGCTTGGGTTAGCCTCATTTCAAGACTTATATGAGTCATTTTATCCTCAGTAGGTGATTCACGTTGTTCAAAATGTACATCCTAAAGAGTATTTAAGTGTTTAATCTATGGATCAGAGTCTGATTGGATCAATTCTTAAGATTTAAAAGTATCTTCTCTGTCATCTTCTAAATGGCTGGTTGATACCATAATTACCGAGAGACTCTAGAAGATACCCCCAACACTGACATCTGAGTCCCATGACGATGTTGTCAATGAGTTGTCATGATAGACTTCTTCTTCAGATTCGAAATCTGACTAGACTGGCATCGATACATAACCCAGTCCTCTCCGAGTCTTGTGAAAGTAATCGGGTCTTTGCCTTTTGGTACAAATGACTGGAGTAATGCTTGCTTTGCTTTGCCAAATTTAAGGCCCGATCCTTTGGTAAAATCATACCCTATTCTTTCCATCATGTGACGTGATTTTTGTCCATAATGGAAGAATTGTGGAGACTCATAATTACCCCCTGAGCTTTCACTAGCTACGAGCTCAGATTTAATTCTTCCAGATAGAATTGGCTTTTGACCCTCCCGCTTTGCTAGTACTTCAAAGAGAGCTTTGTATGCATCTTTGATTTTTTTTATGTACCATAAGGGATGACTTTATTGGTGCACACAATGTTGTCAGGGCATCCATTACTGACCAAGGGTCACTGTCTACATCAGTACTAGTGTTTGATGGTATAGAATCAGAAGTAAATGCAGAAAAATAAGCCAAATCTAGATTTTTATTGATAAACCACTCACTTTCAACATTAGCAGGGGTATTGAAATTGAGCTTATCAATGCTCGTTACAAGGAGATTTTTTTTCTTAGAGACACTCTTCTTCTTCTAGGTCCGTATCAGCCTCGTTGTCAAAGTCAGGTTTTTCTGGGGCGGATTCTCATCAGCCTCAAGAGAATCTTGATAACGGAGAGAATTGTGAAGTAATTCTCAGCCCCCTTAAACGGATGCCTTTCAGCAATCAATGTTCTCACTTTTCTCTCTTCATCAACGTATTTTATCACTTGATGAAGAGTGGATAGGATTATGGAGTTGCGGTGAATCCAAGGTCGTCCTAGCAGCAAGTTGTACGAGATATCAGCGTCAATGACATAGTATGTTACCTCAGATCTCAGGTTCCCAATTTGATATCTGAGCTTGATTTTTCCCATCTGGTGTGTACCATTATTGAAGTCGTTGATCGTTGTCTGAGTGTTACTTAATCAGTAGGTGGGGATCCCCAAATATTGCATGACTCTGCAGGGCACAATGCTCAGCGCGAATCTCGGGTCAACCTGAATATGACTCACTTCAGATGATCCAATATACCCTGTGTAATACAAGAGTCTACCATGTTTTTCTTTAACTTGCATGTCTTCTGGGGTGAAAGTGATGCAGGAAAACTACTTCAAGGTGTGGTAGCAATGGTTACCGTCTTCCTCTCTGTATATAGCAGGAATCTGGATCATGAAAATCTCTGCATCTGCTAATGCTTCTCTTAAGGCATCTCTTGTAGACTTGGAAAGTCTCGGGAGTTCATAAAGGGTGATTCGAGTAGGGATGTTGGCTAGCTGAGCCAAGACATCAAAACAGAAGGGAGTTGATGGTCCCACACCACCTTTCTGGAGAGCTCTGACATAGCGAAGCTCTTTCTGTTTTTTCACAGATGGTTTCATGGACTGCTCGATTGTCTTCTTAGCTAGCTGGGGGGAGTTTACAATCGGCTCGTCATACTATTTCAAGTATTGCTTGCTAGATCGAGTTTTCAATGTAAGAGGTGCACATGTGTCAACAGCAAAGGCAAACTCCTATTTTCCTGAACTGGTGAAAAGTGCGACATCTTTCTCAGTTTCTCTTGTAGAGATGCTCACCACATTACTTGAAGACACTCTAGCCTTGCCTTTGGACTTCCTATTTGTGATAGTCATCTACCGTTGGCTTTCGATAATGTCAGGATGGACCCACATTGTCTCTCCTCGAGAAGTAGGAATAGGATCAAGACCCTTCTCCTTCTGGTTATGATCAGTATTGATCACTCTTAATTCCTTTTCGGGAAGAGAACCACTCTGATTGGCGCTAGCGGGAGATCCCGACCGAACTGAAGAGGTGATGTATCTGTTATATTGGCAGTCACTTTCTTCTACTCTAGACAAAGCTGAAGTACCTCTGCATCAATCAGAGCCTGAAGAACATCTTTGAAAATGTAACAGTTCTTGGTAGGATGTCCTAGCATCCTGTGATATAAATAGTAGACAGGATCATCTATCTTCCCTGTCTCTTCAGGACATTTAGCTTCTGGCAATTTAAGTTGTTACGTTTTTATAGTAACTTGAACAGAGAGACCACTGTACATCTTTGAAGGAGCATAGTGTATTAGCATGTGCTTGGTCGAGAGCAACACCCCCTCTGACTAATTGGGGCCAGCTTCGAAGGTGACTTGACCTCTGTTGCTAGAATATCTCTTCTTTTAGGTTGAGAAGACAACTCTGGAGCGCGCCGCGTTGGTTTGTCGGGTCATGATTTGCTGTCTTTCTCTTCAGCCCTGACCTGGCGACAATTTCTTCCGCTTGTTCTCCTTATAGCACCAACTGCTTTCAAGTGTGAAATTCTGCCACTCCCATTGAGCGAGGAGGGCAGTTTGCAGATTATGGTGACATGTCTTAACCAGTGTAAACTGGGTCATGCTGCTGGGACAGCGGAGTGCCATACTTTGAAATCTTTCGATAAAAGTCTTGATAGACTCTCCTTTCTTTTGTCTGGCTAGAAGGAGAGTTGGTATTGAAATTTCTGTGTGGTCTTCGAAAACATGCGCCAGAAATAACTTCTCGAGGTCGGCTCATATCTTGATCGAGCTGGCAGGAAGTTTCATGAACCATTCAAAGGCGACCCCCCTTAAGAGTGCCAATAAACAAATGAGCCATGATGGAATCGTTTGATACTACATTCCCAGTTTCAAATTTAGAGTAGTATATGTGTTGGTTCAGCGACCCTTTACCGTCGAAAGTATGGAGGGTCGGTGCCTTAAACTTGAGAGGGTAAGGAGTTGTATCTCATTTTGCTGAGTAGGGCCGGATTATCCCCACATCTTGAAGATCACCGCGGTTTGCTAGGGCTTCGAGACATTGCTCTTATTTACTTATCCTCTTGGAATGAAATTTTCATTTTCTGAGTTATTCTCCTCTTGGGATGAAGATTTGGGTGGCTCTTAATGCTCTTCACTCTCAGTGTTTGTAGAGGATGAGCTCCCCTTCCTTTCTTTTACCCTTGGACTTATTAAAATGAGTTTTGTCATTTGGTTTCTTTTTCTCCTTAAGCAGTTGAGGAAGCATCTGCTTAAGGGTACTGATGATTCCCTCGGAGCTCAAATCATATCGAGTTGTTCCCTTTGGACTCAAGCCTGCTCCTCAAATGCCTGGCCACTTCTTCGGTAGTGCTCGCCATGTAAGTAAAGGCTGTTGTCTTCGAACTAGAATTCAAAGACTGGGATTTAATGACGGTGGAGTGCTCATCATTCACCTCAATTCTTTTGTCCAACAGACTGTAGTTGAGTGGGGCAAATGTTCTTGTACGGATCTGAGTGTGTTGATAGACCTCTTCAAGTTTGACAAGAATATTCTTCAAACTGGGGATAGGTTAACGTCCGACTCCTCTGAACTGACGCCAGTTGGTTCCCTTTGGACTTGCTTGGTGTGAAACTTGGCCCCACATGTTTGCAGTCACTTTCAGGTATTCGACGTTGGAGAATGACTTCTTGTTTTAGGATCGTCGTCTCTTGGCCGAGCTTGAAGCCACTGATAATCGGCTAAAAATCAAGGGCTCGGTTATCTAAAAGCCGCAATGGCAATCAGAAAGTACTGCTGAGATGAGTCGCTCGCATCGACATTGAGGATTGATTTGGTGGACACTCCTCTTCCTTGTCAGGTAGTCCCTTAGGTTCATCGCGAGGACATCTGAGAAACTAGCCTTAAACCTATGAGGGTGAGGGCTTTTTGGCTCTTTATGTCTTAAAGACATGCCATTCTGAACATGGGCCTCGTGTTTCTTTGTTGAACACGGACCTCACGTGGTGTTAAAATGCGGACCTCCAGCGTTGGTTGGGTTTGCCTCAGAACACAGGTCTCGTGTTTAGAATTAGAAATGTGGGAATCACATCCTGGAATAGGTAGAACGTGGGTCTCGTGTTTGGAAGCTGAGACGCTTGGTTGAGGAACGCGGAACTCACGTGCTGAAATAGAAACGCGGGACTTGCGTTGCTTGATAAAATTGTGGGTTTGAACCTCGCGTTTTGAATCTACAGAACAAATTAGGTCTGCAAAATTTTTGATCTGTTGTCAATGAGCACGACACCTTCGTCGACATTCAGCATTCCGGTTGAGTCACAAAGGGCAAACTGGAATTGCAGAGTTCGGAGAGAGAGAAGGGTGGCAGAATGGATCTTCATCATCGCTTTGATCATGTGCTAACGCATTAGCCCTGCGAGTCTCTTGAGAGACGTTGGCGTGGACTGCGTGGGCTATACGAGAGATTTTCAGAATCTCATTAGAAGTGGCACTGCTTGCACTGTGAGCAGAAGTGTGGGCCACTTTTGGAGAAATCTCCGAAGAGATTCGAGAACAGGTCCCTAAAGAGACTTTGTGGCACTGGCGCATTGTCTTGGGGCTAGCGGAGCCTTAGGAAAGAAATTTCTCAAACTTTCCTTGGTCGAATTCAATGACGAGGGATTCCACAGTCTTCCTGAGGAGCTGGACATCAGTTTGTGCCACAACGTTCTCATTGGTAGAGAATGAAGTACCCAACGGAGTCGTCATCTTTTGTTTGGTCGGAAAAATAATGCAAAGTAAAATTTCTTTGAGTGAAAGAAAGATTACAATAAAATAATTCTGAATATAAAAGCGGAGAGAATATCTAGGTCATTTAGGGTTGGGTTCTTGATTTGGCGATAGAGAGTAATTCTTGTTCTCCTTTGACCGGCTGAATGACAAGCTTCTCTCCGGGGTGCTCTCAAAAAGTAATCGAAAGGCGCTCTGTTTTTAGTACATTAAGTGTTTAAAGTCCACTGATTTCTCCTTTTCTCTCTCTCTGAAGCTCTGTGGTTGAAAAGAAGCTTTTAGCTTGAGAATTCTCAGTTCTCAATCTCAGAAAAATCCTCCCCTCCTTCATAGCTCTCGAGGCTATTTATAGGGGTTTTAGGGGAATAATTGTCCCCAAGAATTTCTCCATAATGGGGATTAACTCCCACATTATATAAGGAGTTAATTGATCCAGTAATGGGGGTCAGCTATAATAGAAATGTGGACCTTGCACTGGACGTGGACCTCGCATTGTTATGTAGACGCGACACTCAAAGTTTGTATCTCGGTTCAAATGCGGAATTGCTCAGACCCACGTGAGACATGAGACGCGAGTTACTCAGATCGGTATGAGATGTGAGACGCGAAGTTGCTTAGACTCGCGTGAGATGCGAGATGTGGGGTTACTCAGACCCACATTTTGAAGTCCGCGTTTGCCCATGGATGTGAGGTTCGCGTTTTAGTTGAAACGCGATCTTCGTGTTGGAGTGAGGCCCACGTCTTGAGAACTTGTCTCTTAATGATTTTAGACAGCCTACACCGAGTAAGTCAACGATTGGAGAAGAACTGTCACATTCCAAAACTGCACAAAAATTGGGAACAAGAGCTGTAAGGTGATAGTGGGTAGCGGTAGTTGCATCAACGCCGTTGTGTCAAAATTAATCACCACTCTAGGGATGAAAATAATAAAGCATCCTAATCCTTATAGGGTAACATGGATCGATGCTATATCCATAGATGTGCAAGAGAGATGTCAAATTCATTCATTTTGCCATGTACACAGATAATATGTGGTGTGACATACTCTCTATAAATGTTGGTCATATCATTTTGGGACGACATTAGTTGTTTGACTTAAATGTGACCATATATGGACGTACCAACTAATGCTCGTTTATCCATAACAGAAAGAAGGTGAAGCTAATGCCGAATCAATCTAAACCACCAATCCCAGGAAAGAAGGTTGATAAGAGCAAAGAAAAATAATTGCCTTAGCTCCTAAAAAAAAGAGTGATAAAAGGTAAGATGGTGATGAACTTGATTAGCCACAATCAAATTGAAAGGAGCTTAAATGAAGGTTTGATGTGCTATGCACTTGTCGCTAGAGAATCTGAGCCAGTGTAACGCCCCGACCCCGAGGTAACGGAGATGTTACTGTGACATAGATATGCAGGGCGAAAATACCCTCACATATGTACGCTAAGCATCAGTACAGGCAAGCATCAGAGTGCAGAATCACATTAATAATTTACATTCTAATAATGCAATACAAGTACATTGTTATCACAGAGCATGATACAATATTACTAGAATATTACATCACCAAGAGGCGCAAAAGTATGATCACAAAGTATGAAAAAAACTAGAAGATACTCATGAGCTGCAAAATAGGGATCTCACGAGGCAGTCAAGAGAGGGTAAGTCGGGAATGAACTATGACTGATTCGCTAGCTCTACAAGAAACGCCTGATCTTTCACTGAAGTATCTGCTCTGATCTATGTTCCGAAATCTGAACATGCAGGTCTAGGGTTGTCAGGAAATAACCCAGCGAGTACATAAAGTGAAGACAAGAGGCGTGCAAAAACAAGGACAGATGTATAAGATCAAGTGATGTGGTTCAGACATGCAAACATAGGCAAGGACCTGTAACATAAATGGTAATCAGAGAATCAGTAGTAAATTCAAAATCAAGTAAGTACACATGTATCGATAAATCTGAATAAAAAAACATGCATTGAAAGTCGTGTCATAAGCATAGGCATGCGAAGAGACATCAAGCATGCGTTAAATATAAGTGTGGATAAAACTAGTTGTACAAGCTCAAATTATGGATTCATGAAATTGATACATCGAGGGGATAATCCAAACAAGGAAACTCTCATATATATATATATATATATATATATATATATATATATATATATATATATATATATATATATATATATATATATAGACACACACACACACACACACACACCATATACCTCATGTTACCATAGGCTGAATTTATACAACTCGAGTTGCCTTTATAATTACAGAATAAGAAAAACAGTATGGAAACCCGAAAATAAGCAAGTTAGGTGATTTAATACAGTAGCACAGATATTATACACAAGTGACGAGCATGATAACTTAATTATACAATAACAACAATCAGTGTGACCTGTTATTCTAGTCACTTCCTTCCAGTGTCCCCATACTGATTGAGATGAAACCTGCACCCAAAAAGTAGTAACTTAGATTTAAAGAATAGAATGTGCAAGATACTTGATCAGGGAAAAATCGCGCACAAAAAGTATATGTTTTGAAATCAATATTTAAAGTGTGTGCCTTGGCTTCCTCGATACTTCCGTTATAGCATAGAGGCTAAAACGAGTTGAATCCATAAGGACGGGAGGTGATAGAAGCTTACACGGTATGTTCACTTGTTATGTTAACGGTTCTTCAATGTTTAAAAGAATGAAAAGAAAAAGAAACAAAGAATGAAAAGAGAAGTACAGTGAAACACAAAGAAGTGGGAAACATAAAAGAAATAGATTTTGCGATTTTTGTTTGTATATCTAAAACATAGTGAAAAAGAAAGAAAACTCATGGCTGCTAACTACTAATGATCCACTAACATGCTAACCTCTTAGTGATAGTTGCCTCACATGTATTATTGGCCATCACTAGTCCTTGGTTCAAGAGCTTTTCAAAGCATGACCCAGTTAACTTTCACATCCAAACTCAACCCAACAAGTGCAAGCTACACTTAAACCATCAAAACTAAACAAGAATAAGCATGGAGTAAAGTAATGTTAGTTTGTTAGAGAGTTAGGATGCTAGAATGTTAAAATCCATCATCATGAGCCATCAATGGCTCTTGCAAGAGCAAGACTGAGTAGAGGCTATTAAATTCATATGGATTATCAAGTAAGATGGTAGACTAGTTAGTGGTTAGTAGTTAGTTTTCATGAGAGAAAAATTGGCTAAACATGTAAAGAGTTAGAGAAGAAGCAAATAGAGATAAAGGAAGAACCTTTCATAGAGTGTCACCCTCCATTATAAGAACTTTCTCTTCTATCCTATGATCACACTCTTTCCTATTACATGATCTATAAAAATGAAAAATACAAAAGAAGAAGAAGAACAACTAATCTAAACTACAGTAAACTACAACATGAAGAAGAAACTATCCTAATTCTCTGTATATCTTCCTGAAGAAGAACCCCAGGGGGTATTTACTGGCACCAGGGGAAAGGGGGCCAGGGGGACAATCCCTGGACCAAAGCATATGCGCGGCCAGCCCGTATGGCCACGGAAACGTGGCCATAGCCACGTTTTCGCAACTGTACTAGAACGGCTTGCGCAGCGCCGTCTGCTGCGCGCCGCTCGCGTGTCCCCCTATCGGCTGCATATTCCGGTTTATGGTTTTGGGCCCCTGGGTTTGATGAAACTACTCTCCAAAGTTAATGGCTATATTGTAGGCCTTTAATCACCCATTAAATGTTGATTTAGGGTATTCTTTTTCATTGCACATCATGGACCTAGAAACATACAAGAGAGGTATTATTAGCAGAATTTAATATTAATTATATGTGAAGATGTGGTATGAAATATGCAGTTTTAGAGACTAATCACACCCCCACACTTATCTTTTGCTCGTCCAGAGCAAAACAAAAAACTAAAAAATTATTACACCACTTTCGCAGGTAACGTGATTGCACTGAGCATGTGCAACAAGCCGTTAAACCTCTAGGTTTCCCCTAGAGGAGGAGTTTTGTCTCCTGAAGGTTTTCAGCGGATTACACCATAAAATCCATAACAAAAGAAATCAAATGTCAGTATTTTAAAAACACATTTTGAAATAGAGAAAAGTGTTGAAGTATTTTTGCGAAAATATAAGTGATTCAAGGTCATAGGTTAACCAAAAATTATTCTTCCTTAAACTAAGTTGAAATGCAAAATCTTGTTATAAATTAAATGTAAGAATTTAAAATTGAATTGATTTTTTTGATCTTTCATAAAACTCTTAGAAAAATATGTACTTTGTGAACTGTGAAGATTTTTGAGATATTGACTCTAACTTTCATGCCATTTATTATATTATTATTATTTTCTTTTTTCTTTTTTTCTTCCCTTAGTTTTCTTAGGATTTCTTATTTACTCAGGTAGTGATCCTTTAGCCGATGACTCCCAAACCAGATGATCTTAGGGCACCAGATGAGACAACATCCCTCGGACTTAAGGACTCGAGTAAACAAGACCACAAAACTAAAGGAGATTATTTTGTTTTTATTCACCGTTTTTTGTATATATAATCATGCTTCCTGAGGCACAATTACCCAACTTCAATAAGTGATTTTTATTATCATCATTTCATTATATATATATATATATATATATATATATTATGGCATATTCAGTCTTTGTTTTAATCCCAAAAATTGTGTAAGTGTGTAGTGCATAAATCTAAGGCAAAAAAATAAGATCAAATTATCTTTTCAATCTTACTTCCTTATCCTAAAATTTAAACAAGATCTATTATTTTGACTCGGTTTAAAATTCATAATTTTAGGTCTTCCTAATTCCTAAGATAATCTTAATTTTCTTAAAAATGGAGCAAAACTATTTCTCTTAAAAAAAGTTTTGTAAAAAGAAAAGAAAAGAGTTTCTATACAAAATTTAAAATTTTAAAAATTTTCTAAAAAGAAGTGTAAAAGAAAGAAATTTAAAACTAACTATATTAGTAAACCCTCCCCATACTTATCTCATGAATTATCCTCAATGCATTGTGAATGTGTATATACATGAAACAAATGGAGAGGGAAGAAAAATTAACTCATGGTGGTGGCTCCGGTGGTGGTCTGATTAGGCCAAGCGTTGCTACCCAATCAAGATCATGTGGATCTTGAAGGAACCCACCAATGACCTCTCTGATATGACCCAATAAAAGAATGATTGGGTGAATGATCTTATTTAAAAAATTATCCCCACCTAATTTCCAATTTTAAAAATAATTTCTGAGTCATTTTTCTTCAACATCTTTGTCCAACAATGAAATGTGCTTTTGGAAGATGATTGATTCGGACTCAAATAGAACAAGAACAAAAACCTATACCGACTTCGGGAATTTGACTCATATCAAATTGAGATTCAAAAGGGGAAGTCGAAATTGGTTTAAAAATGGGGTCCAGACCAAAGAATTGATGTTCACACACTTTTCTCATCAATGAAGTGTGATCATAAGATATTAGTGAGTCAATTTCATGGTGTATTGGTACAGGATTTAATGTTAACTTCGGAATAGAGAAAAAAAATCTGATAAAGATACCAGTCATTATTGAATCAAAAATTGAAATGGAACCAACTTGAGGTTCAGGATCACTTTCAAGCTCAAGTTCAATTTCAGGAAAAGGGTAACTTGCTAAAATGTCAAGATGGTTCTCAAAATTTTGGGCAAGCTCAAATGGATGTAATGAAATTGAATCTTAATTTTTGTCCACGGAAGGAATGTGAATGGGTGAAATGATCGATTCAAGTTCAGGAATTATGGGAATCAAAACTGGCTCACGAATGTTACTTAGTTTAGGTAACACTACAGGAGTCGATATTGATTCAAGGATTGGACTCGAATCGCTAATTTGAAGCTCAGGTTCACATTCATCTTCAAGTTCAATTTCAAGAATTGGATAACTTGTCAAACTATTAAGAATTTGATGTTGGTCAAGTTCAGGTTGGTATGATGAAATTGAAGCTGGATTTCCAAAATGACATGATTCTTGAGTCATATGAACATCTGATGGACATGGTAACTTATTCATACTTTGTATTATTCGCTCGGTCTCTTGCACGAATTCCTTAATTTTTCCCACAATGATTTTTTCTTTGATTGGTTCTGAAAAAGAACTATATGAATTTTGAAAATTTTGTGGACATGATGAGGCCATCATGTTTTTAAATTATTTTTGGGCCTCTATCGCTTCTTCCAAAATCCTTTGCAACGATGATTTTTCTTCAATTGGTGGTTCAAGAAAAGGAGGATATGAAGCAAAATCGGGGAATGAATATTATGAAAATTGTGGACAATGTGGTTGACAATTTGACTCAGGGGAGGTGAATCCCCATGAACTCTGTGAAGGGTGGAAATTATTTTAAAAAGTATAGTCATAGGATTAGGGATATGGGTCATATTGAGTCGGATAATCCCAACCTGACATATATGTTTGGTTCATGTTGTACATAGCTGGGTCGGAGCTATCTGAGTCAAATGAGGTCGGGGTGAAATATGGATTCATATTATGATTGAAAAAATTATTATTGTTAAAATCTATTTCATAATTTAAAAAAGGGAAAACAAATAAACAAACAAACAAATAAAGAAAAAGAAAAAGAAAACAAGCCTATGATAGGGTTGACTTAGACCTAGACAACTCCTAACTGGTTAGACTCTCCACAGGGGGTATATTGTCGGAATCTGACTACGAGTTAATCGGCCAGGTAAGGGCAAGATCAGTGGGAGGTATCCGCGCCGGAACAACAGGCCTAATTATGTCAAACCATTATTCTTTGAGGTTTTGCCTCTCAATCCCCAACCTTCGACACCGATTTGACAAGAGTCAACTTCTAACAACTTTTCCCTTAGGTCAATCTTCTAAATGAGTCTGAGATGTCCCTTGGTGCCAACACCTAGCAAATTTTATTTAGGCTTGGGTTGTGTGAGTGGGGAGGTGATTTTTGGGCTAAGGGAGGGTAATGACTTCCCCTCCTTATGTTGTATTGGGTTTTGCCCTTAAGTTTAATTTGTGCAAGTGTGCAATATAGATAAGAATGAACACAAAAAAAGTGAGTAAATCACTGAAGTGTTTATCCTCACTATATGCAATTCAATATGTACACCTCCGTCAAGATCACAACAACACAAGAACAAAATATAGTATATTGAAATGAAAATGACACGTGCCTATATGCAAATATCTAAACCATTTTAAAGCATCCAACTTTCGTATTTTAGTTCTTAAGTTATTACAGTGCACATGTAATATAAACAAAAATAAGCAGCAGAGTATAAGAATATATAAGAGTTTACCCAACCACACAAAAGCAAGTATGGACCTCTGCAATGCTAAAACTTTAACCTGCTCACCGAAAAAATAAAGAAGAAAAGTTAAGAAAAACGTGAAATCAAACCGTTCCCATCCCCGGCAACGGCGCCAAAATTTGACCGGGGAAAACCGCGCACAAAAAGTGTATGTTTTAAAATCGATATTTAAAGTGTGTGTGCTTTGGCTTCCTCTATACTTCCATTATAGCATAGAGGCTAAAACAAGTCGAATCCACAAGAACGGGAGGCGATAGAAGCTTACGCGGTATGTTCACGTGTTATATTAACGGTTCTTTAATGTTAAAAGAATAAAAAGAAAAGGAAACAAAGAATGAAAAGAGAAGTACGGTGAAACACAAGGAAGTGGGAAACATAGAAGAAATAGTTTTTGTGATTTTTATTTGTATATCTAAAACAAAGTGAAAAATAAAGGAAATTCATGACTACTAACTACTAATGACTCCACTAACATGCTAACCTCTTAGTGATAGTTATCTCCCATATATCATTGGTCATCACTAGTTCTTGGTTCAAGAGCTTTTCAAAGCATGACCCATATGTTAACTTTCACGTCCAAACTCAACACAACAAGTGCAAGCAACACTTAAACTATCAAAACTAAACAAGAGTAAGTATGGAGTAAAGTAATGTTAGCTTGTTAGAGAGTTGAGATGTTAGAGTGTTAGAATCTATCATCATGAGCCATCAATGGCTCTTGGAAGTGCAAGGCCAAGTAGAGGCTATTAGATTCATGTGGATTATCTAGTAAGAAGTTAGACTAGTTAGTGGTTAGTAGTTAGTTGCCATGAGAGAAAAATTAGCTAAACATGTAAAGAGTTAGAGAAGAAGCAAATAGAAATAAAGGAAGAACTTTTCATAGAGTGTCACCCTCCATTACAAGAACTTTCTCTTCTATCCTATGATCACTCTCTTTCCTATTATATGATCTATAAAAATGAAAAATACAAAGAAAGAACAACTAATGTAAACTACAATAAAGTACAACATGGAGAAGAAACTACCCTAATTCTCTGTATTTCTTCCTGAAAAAGAACCCCAGGGGGTATTTATAGGCACCAGGGGAAAGAGGGTCAGGGGGACAATCCCTGGCCCAAAGCATGGGCGCGGCCGCGCCCGTATGGCCGCGGAAACGCGGCCATTCCATGGCTGTACCTGAGTGGCGCGCGCAGCGCCGCCTGCTGCGCGCTGCTCGCGTGTCTCCCTGTCGGCTGCATGTTTCAGTTTCTGATTTTGGGCCCCTGGGTTTGATGAAACTGCTCTCCAAAATTAATGGCTATATTAGAGGCCTTTAATCACCCATTAAATGGTGATTTAGGGTCTTCTTCTTCATTGCACACCATGGACTTAGAAACATACAAGAGAGGTATTATTAGCAGAATTTAATATAAATACATGTGAAGATGTGGTATGAAATATGTATTTTTAGAGACTAATCAATACTCAATTCTACCATGATAGCAAGTGGCTATGTGGGGCACGATCTACAAGGAGGGACTTGCGATGGAAGCGTGTTGTAAGTTCTCTTTTAGTTCACTTAAAAAATAGTTAAAACTCTTCTTTGCCTTTATAAAGAAAAGGAAATAAAGTTATGTTAATTTGTGAAAGTGGTAAATTAGAGAAGGTTGTGATTTAGGAAAATGGAAAATAAGTTTATACAAAAAATAAGAAAAATAAATAAAAGATAGTTGTGATTGAAGGTGATCTAAACTAATGGATTAAAAGAAAAAAAGAATAACCTAAAAATACTTACTTATCTCTTTCAGCTGATGACTTACCTTGAATCTTTTGCAAAAACTTATCTTGTCTTGAAGGCGAGCAAAGCATGACAAATAGGATCTTCCCCTTTCCTAGACTAAACTATGAAATTAAATGTAAGCAGAAAGTAAAATAGAAATGGGTATCCATCACCATAAGCCATCAAGGGTACTTACAATGGCAAGGCAGTTTCGATGCTATAAGTTTCATTTGGATTATCATCAAAACCAGAGACAAGATGAGTAAAAAAAGAAGAACATAAAAATGTAACTTAGATTTAATAAAGTAAAAATGAAAGAAAAGAAGAACAACTTACACCAGTGTCACCCTCAGTACAAACTTCACTCTCATTCTCTCATGAAACCCTTCTCTCATCTCAGTTACATGAATAAAATAAAAACTTACATTAAAAAGAAACAAACTCTAAGTTACAAACTAAAGAACAACATAGCCTACACTCTCCACTGAGTCATTCTCTCTGGCCTAAGAATTTGCAGGTATTTATAGCAAATTATGGAAGGGGAGAGCGTCTGAAGATAGGGGAGCAAACACTCCCCATATCTCAACAGAAATGCCATGAAAACACGGCCAAGGCCGCATTTTCGCAGCTTGGGTGTGGCCAGTTGGCCACACGCTAGGGGTGCAGCTCCCAGTTTATGTCTTTTTTCCTTTTATCCAATAGGATTTTCGTTTTGAGCTCTAGATTTGATGAAACCTCTTTTGATCTTCAGCTTTAAAAAATTTGATTTGTAAATCCAATTTAACTGGCTTTTTAATTAGTTTTATCTCTTTTATTTGCTCTGATTTGCCCTGATCCTTAGGTGAATATTGTTGGCCCAAAGGCCTATCACTCTAGTTTTGATGATGATCAACTCATGTAATTATGGTACTACTGATCTTGTGTTTATTTAGTCTCAGATTTGTGATCAAGATCTTAGTAGGTGTGTAGCTTCATAAAAAGATTGCTCAAGTTTTGGAGCTAGCACGGTTTGATTCACGAGCCTATGCATCAAGACCATATCAAGTACTCGAGAGGAGTCGAGCTCGTTGGATCGTGTTTAGACCAAGTCAAGAAGATGAGAAGACTTCAAGTGAAGACCTCATGAAGACTTGTGTCTAGGTTTGTTTTATAAGATTTTGTTTTAGATTAAAATTTAAAGGATAGAATAGTTGGTGGATTGCTCAAGTATATCTTACACACACACACTCTTGATTTAGATAAAGAATTTTATTTTGGAAAAATACAAAAAGAGTTTTCTTTTTGAAAAATACCGGTTGGTTTTTGGTATTCAAAGTTTACATATATTTAACCAAAACCATATTTAGAGCTTAATGTCAAAAATATAGATATTTCACCATGTTTGTGTAGTGGATCAATTCCATACACTCTATGCTTTAAAAGTTGTTTAAATATCTTGTTTTTGTATTTGGAGAAGTTTTGGAAAAACTAATTTTGGAAAAATACAGTTTTCGTTTTTAGCCAAAATTTTCAAGTTACAAAAATAGTTCAAATTGTTTGTAACATGTCTTGATTTTGCTCAAGCATGTTTGATTATCAAAGTATAATGTTAAAACTATTTTTGTAGATTTTTTGGTGATTTTATGGGATTTATTTGAGCCAAAATGACCAAGTTTTCTTTCCCTAAAATCCCTGACCTGGCTTCTGTCGGTCGACCGGACCAGTCGACGAGCTTGAAGTCGGTCAACCGCGTCGGTCGACCGACGTGCACAGAATGTGCACGCCAGGATTGCTGGAGGGTCGGTCGACCGACCGGTCGACCGCCAGAGAGCTCTGCTCTCTGGAAAGCCCAGGTCGACCAGGCCGGTCGACCGGCAGAGAGACCTGCTCTCTGTTCCAGGGTCTCGATTGACCGGCCGGTCGACCGCTGCCCCAACAGTCAGAAATCTGACCGTTGGTGGTCGACCGGGCGGTCGACCGTCAGGCCAACCTGGCTCCAACGGCTAGTTTTTCTAGCTCTATAAATTGGGGCTTTTGGGGCTGTTTTCAACAAGATTTTAAGTGGATTTTTACAACAGTTTTTCCCACTCTTTCAAGAGGCTTTCTCCACTTATTTGAGAGCAAATATTTCCAATCAAAAGGGGAGTTTATCAAGAGTATTTTAAAAGTGATTTTCTTGAGTTTTTCCTCCACCATTTCAATCCTTGTTTTTCTCACACAACACTTGAGCTATCCATTGCTATATCTACCTATAAGGATATTTGTTGTGAGAGCATTTTAGGTGATCAAAGAGTTGTGATTACCAAAGTTCCATCTTTGTTCCTTGAGGAGGCGGACAAGTGTGTTCGCGGTGTTTCGAGTTCGAGTGTGAACTCTTTATTTGAGGTGCGGCCTCGGCGAGCTAGTGAGCTTGTGGTGCGTACGGGACTAGAGAGTCCAAGAGTTCTAGTGGGAACTCCTTGTAGGTGTTGCAGCACCGGGTGATCCAGTGAGATCGATTTTAGTGGAAATCCTTCATAGTGTTGAAGGCGGGGACGTAGAGCAAGTGTGCTCGAACCTCGAAATAAATCTCCCGTGTTTGCGATTGCTCACTCTCTATCTCTTACTCTTGTTTGTATCTTGCATGCTTATATTGCTTTCATCTTTATATGCTTGATATATATTTGTGCTCATATTGTTATATGCTTGGGGATTGTTTGCTAACACTTGTATTCAACCAAGAGAGCCAACGCGGCACCTCAACTCTTATTTAGAGGAATCTTGAGGAGTTAGTCCAGAGCCCTTCACGGGAATTCGGCTACACTCTTGTGTTATACGTGGTGTTTAGTTTAAGAAGATTTAGTTTGCATCATATAAGTTTTAATTCCGCATTAATTGACCATTAGATTAGCTCATCACCTATTCACCCCCTTAGGTGATTTACAATTGGTATCAGAGCCAAGTGCACTTGATTTGGGTCTTACAACCTAGAGTTAAAGATCCTCATTTTTGGCTAATCACAATATTTATACACACACCATGGACTTCATGACACCTCCCACCTTTGACATTTTTAACATCCAAACTTGGAAGGTTAAGATGTCCTTATTCCTCAAAGTCTTAGGTATTAATGTTTATTTTGCCACTGTTAAAAATTCTTATTGTTTAAATGGCAAAAATATTGAGGCTAATGCAAAGGTCATTCATGCTTTAAAATCAACCCTAAATGATGAATATTTATCTAGGGTATCTAACATTGATTCGGCTTTTGTAGTTTGGAACACCATGATCTCCCTTGGCGAAAAAGAACAATATTATGCGGGGAGCGATTCGGATGTTGGAAGCGACACCTCCAACGTGTGCTACATGGTCCAAGGGGACAACCCCCTTGAGGTAACTACCGAATCCGAAGTAGATGAAGATGTTGATATGTCATATGATGAGCTTACATCTTTTTGTCAACAACTTCTAGAAAAATATGACATGCTTAGAAAAGATAATAAGAAAATGAAAAATAAAATTGATTGCATGTCAAAGAAAAGGATTCTTTTCAAACAAAATTTGAAAATGTTTTAAAAGAAAATGAGTCTTTTAAAAATAAGGTTGCATGCTTTGAAAAAGAAAATGAAAATTTGAAAAATGAAAATGTTTCCTTGCTTTCAAAATTAAGTAATCTTTGTGAAGGAAACACTTCTTTGAAAAATAAAATTATTTTGGTGGAAAAATAAAAAGAAGTTACTTTGCAAGAAAACACTTCTTTGAAAAGAAAAATTGTTTAAAAAGAAAAGAAAATGTTTCTAAAAAGAATAAGAAAAATGATTCTCATTCTCATCATGCTTTACATGCCACCACTAATGAGATTAAATTTTTGAAAAATAAAGTAAATTGTTTGAGCTCAACCTTGAGCACATGTGCATTTAATCATAAGAAGTTTGAGTCTTTGTTTTCAAAGAAACAAACTCCATATGTTCATGCACATCATTCACATCATGCATATGCACACTTTGCACGTCATGACCACACCCACACTCATATGCATCCTAAGGTGTATAAATGTACACATTGTGGCCGCAAAGGCCATTTAGCAAAATTTTGTTTTGATAAGATAAATGCTTTAAATTTTGCTAATAAGAAAAATGTTTGGGTTCCTTACAAAGCTAACCCTCAAGGACCCAAAAGAAAATGGGTACCAAAATCCTCACCTTGTGTTTTTTATGTAGGTGTGGGCTCTCACAAAACGTGAGAGGGAGGGTGCCTTGGTAGTGGATGTATGGACTTGATGGACACACATTTGATGCACCGCTATCAAGGAGGTTTGGTGGGATAACCACTATGTTTTGGAGAATTAGAGCATAGTTCTTTGGCTTGGTAACTATCTCTAAACTCCTACTTTGTTTACATGCTTGATGATCTTTAGCATATTCATGTTTTATTCGTTTTGTGCTTCATGTGGTAAATACTTGTTTAAATGTAGTTTTTATCAAAACTTGAATTTATACATGTACAAGTAGTGAGCAACAAATTGATTCATATATGTTTGCACTTCATTGTTCATTTGTACTCACTATATGCACATGTATAGCCTAGTTTTGATGATTCTCTCATTTACACTTATTTTGCCTATTTTCATGTTTTACTTCATGTATATGTAGTTTGTATTCAAATCTAATAAATATACATATATATCCCATGAGTCATTTGCCTTCATGTAATTTATATTATGAACTCTTTTCATGTTTGGGATATGTATGCATATTGTTAGGATTGGATAAATCATACATATACCTAGAAGTTTGTTTTTAAGATGAAAAATGAATTTTTATGATTTTCATCTTTATATGAAAATAAACTTTCATGATTTGTTTGATAAAATTCATGTTTGTTTTGAGCATTATTGATTATTTTCATGAAAATGCTATTTACATGATTTTTGAACACTCACACTTTATTTGTTTTGTCATACCTTGTTTCATGAACATCTTTATGAGCTTTATCGATTTCGAGTGTCAAATCTTATGTATTTAGTATGCTTCATGGATATATATATATTTGGCTTCATGTTATGAAGGATCTTTAACTAGTTTTTCAAAAATTACTTTAACTAGTTATTTATTCTTCAATTTGGTAGTGGTTTTCAGTATTAAAATATTTTCAAAACCCTATTTTTGAAAACCCTTCTAACCCCTTAATGGGCGGATGGATGGGCGAGTATGCCTTGTAAGCCCTATTGAAAAATCTTTTATCTTGAGCATATAAAGGGTAGTAGGTTATGAGTTATATACTTGATCTCAATTGGTATTTTCATTTTGTATATACTCATATTTTGTTTCCTATATATGTATGCTTCATTTCAAATAATATCAATTTCTATTGGTATTTTCATTTTCATACATATATATGATTTATTTGTGCTTAATTTAAAATAGGTTTATATGTTTAAAGCACAAAGTTTGTTTATGCTAAGCTTGATTCAAATCCTTATTTTCAATTGGTATCTCAATTGATTGTTTAATAAGCTTATGCATTATTTTTAATATTGGTAGTTTTATTGATATCAAAAATATGCAATAATTTTCAATTGGTATCAATATGATTCTATTTTGATTAAAATTCAAAATTTGTAATGTTTCTTTACAATTGGTATTGGTATCTTAAAATTTGACTACAATTGGTATCTTAAAAATTTTGTTTATATGATTTGATTTTCTAAGAATTCTCAAATTTTGTTTTATTGAGAAAAACTCAAAATTTTGTTTTAATAAGAAAATTAAAAATGTTTTGATTTATATTGCCTATATGCAAGGAGAGCTTAACATCTCTTCTACATATAGATTCATGTTGAGTGTATCTTATATTGAGGAGCTTGACAACTCTTCTTTATACGATACACGTGTGTAGGGAGAGCTTCACATCTTCTCTTATGCATTGCATATTATGTATTATGTGAGTTAGGGCTTGTCATCCCTTCTTCATGTAATGCATATATGTAGGGAAGTTAACTTAGCGTCTTCCTCTTCATGAATGTATATCGCATATATTCTTTATTGATTGATTTGAGTTTACCCCTTTCTTGATTCTTTGTTTCAGACAAAAAGGGGGAGAAGAATTTGTTGGTTTTGTTTTTTACTTTAACCCCTTTGTTGATGATTGACAAAAGGGGGAGAAGTATTTGGTATATATATGCATATTTTCCTTACTTTATTCATAAAGGGGGAGAAGGATTTATGTTTATGCATATATGTTTTGTTTTGCAAATAGGAGAAAGATTTTGATGAGTTTTATGCTTGATTGGCATGTTTATCTCCATATATTTGCATACATGTTTATGAGCAATCATTGCATATCTTATTGTTTATTGTTATGCATGAGTTAAGGGAGAGCTTCTTTGAAGCTTTACTTTAATCCATGCATATATAACTTCATGAGTTTTGTCATCATCAAAAAGGGGGAGATTGTTGGCCCAAAGGTCTATCACTCTAGTTTTGATGATGATCAACTCATGTAGTTATGGTACTAATTGTTGGCCCAAAAGCCTTCCACTCTAGTTTTGATGATGATTAACTCATGAAGTTATGTATATTAATAATCTTGTGATTTTAGTTTCAGATTATTAATCAAGATGTTAGTAGGTGATTAGCTTCAACAAAAATGGTTTGGAAGCTTTCACATAGTGATTCAAGAGCCCGAGCGACAAGATCATATATAGTACTCATTGGAGTCAAGCTCGGTGGATCACGAAGTTTTGGATCGAGTCGGCTTGGAGATGGCGCTCTACAAGAAGACCTCGGTACCTAGTTTAGTTTGAGTTTTAGATCCATTTGTAATGATTAGAATAGTATGATATGCTCAAGTTCACAACACACACGTTTCATGTTTTGAATATTGGTTTTCGGTTTTTCCGTTTTGGTTTAACCGATCTTAGTTTCATGAATAGATAGATCAAAACAAGTTTACATGGTTTAATGTATATTAGATTTGTTCTATATACATGCATACTTCAACTTCTTAGACAAACTTAGTTTGATAATCTATTTCATGAGTTTAGTGTTTTGGTATTTTTAACAAAACATAATTTTGGAATTAAAGTCAAAAACATGGATATGTACATGTTACTTGTATATTGGTTTCCATCCATATACATCATGCCTAAATGTTGTTTAATACCATGTTTTTGTATTTGGATGAGTTTTGGACAATACGTTTTTTCAATTCAAAAATCTAAGTTTTAGAAAATACAATTTTTGGTTTTTGGCAAAATTTCTATAACACAAAAATGTTTCAAAATGTGTGTTATTTGTGATGAAATTTTTATCACAAGTTTATATTTCAAATAAAATGATAAAACTATTTTTGTGTATTTTTACAAGTTTTTATGGATTTATTAGAATATGTTTTTACCCTGTTTTTCTGACCTAGAACAGTGGCTGATAGGCCAGGTCGGTCGACCGCACGGTTGACCGAACCAAGGGCCGGTCGACCGACGTGCACAGCCCTGTGCATGTCTGGCAGACACTCGGGACGGTCGACCGTACCAGAGAGCAGTGCTCTCTATTTTGGGGCGGTCGACCGGTAGCTGCCAGCGGTCAAAAAGTGACCGTCGACCGGTCGACCGGTAGTTCATTTTGGCAGAATCTATTGCCAACGGCTAGTTTTGTAAATGGGCTATAAATACCCCATTGGAAAGAGTTTTTCTCTAAGAATTTTTGTGCTAATATTTTCATACTCTCCAGTGTTTTAACAGCAATCAAAAGAAGTTTTTGGGCTTTAAATTGAATAATCTATTTGGTGTTTTTGCTATGGTTTAAAAAATCAAAGAAAAGGGTTTTTAGAAAAGTGTTTGATTCAACTTCTTTATCTTGGTTTCTAGTTTTTTCCAAGGATTTTCTTTGAGTTTTTGATTTCCATTCCTTTGATTTTCTCCACACTTGAGCTACATCTACTATCTTATTATATAGGATCCTTGTGTGGGAAAGAAATTGTTTGTGGTTGTTTGTTAGACCACCAAGTTGTAAACCCAATCTTTGCTTGGCTTTGTGCCTTTCCCTCATTGTGTTGAGGAGGTTGTGCATTTGGGTTGTATCCCTCAAGTGGTGAGGTGATCCTTGTGTAGCTTAGTGCTAATCCCTCAAGTTGTGAGGTGATTGTTTGTTGGCTTGGTGCTTTGCCTCAAGAAGGAGGTTGTGGTTGTAAAGAGAGGAGTTGGGTACTCCTTGTTATTGTATTGCCCCAAATCCTCGATGGAGATTCCCCTTGTGGGAGTCCTGTGTGGACAAGCTAGTGGAGTTGAAATCCTTCTGTGTGAAGATGGGGATGTAGAGCTGGGTGCTCGAACCTCGAAACATATCTTGTTGTTTGCGCTTGATCCCTTGGCTCTTACTCTCTCTATATTGTGCCTTGCATCAATTCATATTGTTCATTCATAATTATTTGCTTGGCTTGTTTGAGTGTGCATCTCTTGTTAATTGCAATTAGTTTTCAAATTCCGCATTAAGTTCTCTAGATTAGCATTATTACCTATTCACCCCCCTCTAGGTGATTTCAATTGGTATCAGAGCCTACGCTCCTGATATTTAGGTTTAACCACCTAGGAGTGAGATCTTGGTTTGCTAATCTTCATTTGCAATTTTCATTTGCACACATTTAGTTTGCACTCATGGATAGCTCTCATATGTTTAATTTCTAGACATGATACTTGGAAGGCCAAGATGAGTAGTCATTTAAAAAACCTAGGACATCTAGTTTATCAAGCCACTACTCAAGAATCCTGCCCTAATGCTAGCAAGCATAAAAAGACAAATGCATTAGCACTTAAGACACTTAGAGCATCTCTTAATGAAGATCTTTTACATGTGTTTGCTCATTATGATTCTGCTTTTGCAGTTTGGAGCATATTGACTTCTCCCGAGCTACCAAGGATTATCAACAAGTTGAGAAGATCTAGGAGAGACAAGTCCGACGAGCATTGCCTCATGGTCCAAGGGAAAGACTCCCTTGAGGTACAATCGGATTCTCAACTAGATGATAGCTCTAGCTTATATTGCTATGGATGTTTAGAAGTTCAAAACTTAAATGTTGAACTTCCTTCAAAGCTTGAAAATTTTTTGCAAAAACATGACCTTTTGAAAAAGAAGCATTTTGATTTAAAAGAATAAATGAAGGATTTGTGTTCTAGTTTTGAAGTGATTTTGCAAGAGAAGGAAGACATTACTAGTGAACGTGACTCACTTAAATCTCAACTTGACCTTGTCCTAAAGGAAAACGAATTTTTGAAAAGAAAAAATGATTGTGATGATGTTGTGAAAAGCAATGAGGTTTATCTTCTAAATTAGATTTTGTTTTAAAAGATAACCTTTCATTGAAAAATGAAATTGATTTCATTACAAAAGAATTGGATTTTGTTTTAAAGACAAATGAATCTTTGAAAATTGAATTATCTTCACATGTTTGCCATGCTAGTGTAGCTTCACCTAGCACATCTTTTGCATGCTCCACTTTATCTTCTAGTATTGAAAATGACATAAATGTTTTGAAGAAAAGTGTAGATTATTTAGGCTCCACTTTGAGCCAATGTACTTTAAATCATACACGCTTGGAAACCTTGGTTCGTAAGAAACAAGCTCCATCTTTGCATGCACACCCTCCACGGCATACACATGCTCATCACGGTCACAAACATCACACTATGTATGCTCATGTGTACACATGTATACATTGTGGACGAAAGGGCCACCTTACTAGATTTTGCTATTACAGAATATATGATGAAAATTTAGCAACTAATTTTGTTTGGGTTAGGAAAGATACTAACCCTTATGGACCCAAAAGAAAATGGGTACCAAAGACCACCCTATGATATTTGATGTAGGTGTGGGCTCTCGCATCACGTGAGAGTAGCGGTGCCTTGGAGTGGATGCGTTCCGTGCTTAAAAGAAAACAAATTTGGATGCATCACTTTCAAGAGAAGTTGGTGGAGGAGGACCACCATTGGTTTGGAGAACTAGAGAGGTGCCTTCATCGGTTTTGGTATCAACCTCTAACTCCCATTTATATTTGCATGCTTATTATGCTTTTCATGTCGTTGATTTATAGCATGTCATGTTTTAAAGCTCATTATGATTATGCCATGTGATTTAGATTAGTGATATACATGTTTAGTTATTTGAGACACCCATGGACCTATCTTTGTGTTCTCACTTTATTTTTAAACTAATATGTATGTCCTAGATCTAATGCATGTGCATGTACATGATGATCATATGTGTATTTATGATGTTTTGATGCTTCATGTTTTGATTAGTATGTCAAATGCCATGACTATTAGACCATTGACATGCATGCTTAGCTTTTGAGATCACCCATGCTTATATGGACCCATATGTAGTGTTCTCACCATTGTTTGGCTATTATGTATATCATAGGTCTAATAGCATGTGGATTTACATGATGATCATTTTATGTTTATCATGTTGATTGATGGCCCGTTTTATGCCTCATGTTTTGAATATACGTTTAAATGTTAGTTTTCATTAAGACTAGATTTTATACTTGTACATGTAGTGGGCCACAAATAAATCTTTATATATATTGTGCTTGGATGCTTATTTGTACCCATTAGATGTTCTAGTATAGTCTAGTTTTGATGATTCATGCATTCTAACTTGTATTCTCTATTTTGGACATGTTTTATGATCATGTGTTTTCGCTTCATGTATATGTTTATTTTGCCAAACTTTAAGATATACATGTATACCCCTTGAGTCATTTGCTTTTCATGCAAATCTTTATTATGGACTCAAATTGTGTTTAGGGATATGTATGTATACTTTTTGTGTTGCCAAAACATACATATGCCTTGAAGTATAATTTGTTATATTGAAAAATTTTAGATTTTCATGTTTCATGTTTAAAGGAATTTAAATTGAGCTTAAATTGTATATTGTCATGATAATATGTCTCATACAACACTTCTACACTCACCTTATTAGTTTTCTCATGACCTTGTTTTCATGAGTACAATATGTGCTATATATAGAGTTTGAGTGTTTTTAGTGCCATGTGATTTACATGTGTTTCATGAAAAACAATTTTTTTTATTCCTTACTTGAAGGATTTCGTACTAGTTTTCAACTTTATCCATAATTAGTTCGTGTTCTTCACTTTGGTAGAGTTTTTCAAACAAACTATATTTTCAACCTATTTTTTGAAAACCCTACCTTCGAAGGGCGGTTGGTTGGAGGCCATGCTCATGTATGCTTTATAGTGAAAATCTTTTAAACTTGAACATGAATGGGTGGTAGGTTATATGAGATATACATTTGATATTATTGTTGTTTCAATTGGTATCATTGGATTCTTTCAATTGGTATCAATATTGACATTTTTATATACTCATATATCTTTTTTTTGTATATGTATGCTTGCACTTCAAAGAGTATCAATTTCAATTGGTATCTAATTTTTCATACATATATATGTTTTTTGTTTGTGCTTATTATATTCATATATCTTAGAGCACAAATTTTGATCATGATACAGCTTGTTTTATAATGACTATCTTGTTTTAATTGACTAGTTTTCAATTGGTATCCATATAAAAACTTATTCATTGTTTCATTTGGTATTTCATAAAGGGGGAGAAAACTTATATTTCATCTTTCAATTGGTATTTGATTTCCACTCCCATACTTTATGATTGAAAATTTCAATTTGGTATCATATATTCAAAATGAAAATATTTACAATTGGTATCAAAATTTTTGTTTAGAAATTTAAAATTTGTTATGTTTAATTTCAATTGGTATCAAGATTGTTTTCTTACAATTGGTATGTTAATTGTTTACTTATCAATTGGTTTCAAGATTTTTTGTTTTCATTTGATATATGTTTTCATATAAACATGTTTAACTTGAAACAAATCTCAATTAAAATAATTTGTTACTATGCCTCATTTACTTTATTTCAATTGGCATCATTTGATATAGGCATTCCTTAAAATGTTTTTATACTCATTTCAATTGATATTATTTATGCTCTTCATTGACACTTTTTCATTGGTATCATGTTTTATGTCACCCCTTTATTGATTCTTTGTTTTGAACAAAAAGGGGGAGAAGAATTTGAGGTTTACTTTTACCCCTTTATTGATGATTGACAAAAAGGGGAGAAGTAGTTGAGTTTATATGCATGTTTTATATGCATGTTTTGTTTTAATTTATTAGTTTATCGTTTAATTGGTATCAAAAGCATTTCATTGCTATTAAGAGCATGTTTTTATTGGTATCAAGAGCACGTTTTATGCATGATGCATTTCATATGTTTGGTATCAAGAGCATGTTTTTATGTTTGGTATCTTGTTTTATGCATATCTATGCATACATGTTTATGAGCCTTCATTGTATGTTTATTGCTTATTTGTTATGCATGAGTTAAGGGGGAGCTTCTTTGAAGCTTAACTTTAATCCATGCATATATAACTCCATGAGTTTTGTCATCATCAAAAAGGGGGAGATTGTTGGCCCAAAGGCCTTCCACTCTAGTTTTGATGATGATTAACTCATGAAGTTATGTGTACTAATAATCTTGTGATTTTAGTTTCAGATTATTAATCAAGATGTTAGTAGGTGATTAGCTTCAACAAAAATGGTTTGAAAGCTTTCACATAGTGATTCAAGAGCCCGAGCGACAAGATCATATATAGTACTCATTGGAGTCAAGCTCGGTGGATCACGAAGTTTTGGATCGAGTCGGCTTGGAGACGGCGCTCTACAAGAAGACCTCGGTACCTAGTTTAGTTTGAGTTTTAGATCCATTTGTAATGATTAGAATAGTATGATATGCTCAAGTTCACAACACACACGTTTCATGTTTTGAATATTGGTTTTTGGTTTTTCCGTTTTTGGTTTAACCGATCTTGGTTTCATGAATAGATAGATCAAAACAAGTTTACATGGTTTAATGTATATTAGATTTGTTCTATATACATGCATGCTTCAACTTCTTAGACAAACTTAGTTTGATAGTCTATTTCATGAGTTTAGTGTTTTGGTTTTTTAACAAAACATAATTTTGGAATTAAAGTCAAAAATATGGATATGTACATGTTACTTGCATATTGGATTTCCATCCATATACATCATGCCTAAATGTTATTTAATACCATGTTTTTGTATTTGGATGAGTTTTGGACAAAACGTTTTTTCAATTCAAAAAATTCAAGTTTTAGAAAATACAGTTTTTGGTTTTTGGCAAAATTTCTATAACACAAAAATGTTTCAAAATGTGTGTTATTTGTGATGAAATTTTTATCACAAGTTTATATTTCAAAATAAAATGATAATACTATTTTTGTGTATTTTTACAAGTTTTTATGGATTTATTAGAATATGTTTTTATCCTGTTTTTCTGACCCAGAATAGTAGCTGACAGGCCAGGTCAGTCGACCGCACGGTCGACCGAACCAAGAGACGGTCGACCTAGCGGTCGACCGACGTGCACAACCTTGTGCACGTCTGGCAGACACTCGGGACGGTCGACCGGCCGGTCGACCGTACCAGATAGCAGTGTTCTCTATTTTTTGGGCGGTCAACCGGACGGTCGACCGGTAGCTGCCAGCGGTCAAAAAGTGACCGTTGGCCGGTCGACCGACCGGTCGACCGGTAGTTCATTTTTGGCAGAATCTGCTGCCAACGGCTAGTTTTGTAAATGGGCTATAAATACCCCATTGGAAAGAGTTTTTCTCTAAGAATTTTTGTGCTAATATTTTCATACTCTCTAGTGTTTTTATAGCAATCAAAAGAAGTTTTTGGGCTTTAAATTGAACAATCTATTTGGTGTTTTGCTAGGGTTTGGAAAATCAAAGAAAAGGGTTTTTTGGAAAAGTGTTTGATTCAACTTCTTTATCTTGGTTTCTAGTTTTTCTCAAGGATTTTCTTTGAGTTTTTGATTTCCATTCCTTTAGTTTTCTCCACACTTGAGCTACATCTACTATCTTATTCTATAGCATCCTTGTGTGGGAAAGAAATTGTTTGTGGTTGTTTGTTAGACCACAAGTTGTAAAACCAATCTTTGCTTAGCTTTGTGCCTTTCCCTCATTGTGTTGAGGAGGTTATGCATTTGGGTTGTATCCCTCAAGTGTGAGGTGATCCTTGTGTAGCTTAGTGTTAATCCCTCAAGTTGTGAGGTGATTGTTTGTTGGCTTGGTGCTTTGCCTCAAGAAGGAGGTTGTGGTTGTAAAGAGAGGAGTTGGGTACTCCTGTTATTGTATTGCCCCAAATCCTCGGTGGAGGTTCCCTTTGTGGGAGTCCTGTGTGGACAAGCTAGTGGAGTTGAAATCCTTCTGTGTGAGGCGGAGATGTAGAGCTGGGTGCTCGAACCACGAAACATATTTTGTTGTTTGCGCTTGATCCCTTGGCTCTTACTCTCTCTCTCTCTCTATATTGTGCCTTGCATCAATTCATATTATTCATTCATAATTATTTGCTTGGCTTGTTTGAGTGTGCATCTCTTGTTAATTGCAATTAGTTTTCAAATTCCGCATTAAGTTCTCTAGATTAGCATTATCACCTATTCACCCCCCTCTAGGTGATTTCACTAATGATTTTGTATTTATTTAGTCTCAGATTTGTGATCAAGATCTTAGTAGGTGTGTAGCTTCATAAAAGGATTGCTCAAGTTTTGGAGCTAGTACGGTTTGATTCACGATCCTATGCATCAAGACCACATCAAGTACTCAAGAGGAGTCGAGCTCGTTTGATCGTGTTTAAACCAAGTCAAGAAGATGAGAAGACTTCAAGTGAAGACCTCATGAAGACTTGTGTCTTCGTTTGTTTTATAAGATTTTGTTTTAGATTAAAATGTAAAGGATAGAATAGTTGGTGGATTGCTCAAGTATATCTTATACACACACACACTCTTGATTTAGATAAAAGAATTTTATTTTGGAAAAATACAAAAAGAGTTTTCTTTTGAAAAATACCGGTTTGGTTTTTGGTATTCAAAGTTTACATATATTTAACCAAAACCATATTTAGAGCTTAATGTCAAAAACATAGATATTTCACCATGTTTGTGTAGTGGATCAATTCCATACACTCTATGCTTTAAAAGTTGTTTAAATATCTTGTTTTTGTATTTGGAGAAGTTTTGGAAAAACTGATTTTGGAAAAATACAGTTTTCGTTTTTAGCCAAAATTTCCAAGTTACAAAAATAGTTCAAATTGTTTGTAACATGTCTTAATTTTGCTCAAGCATATTTGATTATCAAAGTATAATGTTAAAACTATTTTTGTAGATTTTTTGGTGATTTTATGGGATTTTATTTGAGCCAAAATGACCAAGTTTTCTTTCCCTAAAATCCCTGACCTGGCTGCCGGTCGACTGGACCGGTCGACCGAGCTTGAAGTCGGTCGACCGCATCGGTCGACCGACGTGCATGGGAACGTGCACGCCAGGATTGCTGGAGGGCCGGTCGACCGACCCGGTCGACCGGCACAGAGCTCTGCTCTCTGGAAAGCCCCGGTTGACCGGACCGGTCGACCGGCAGAGAGACCTGCTCTCTGTTCCAGGGTCTCGGTCGACCGGCCGGTCGACCGCTGCCCCAATGGTTAGAAATCTGACCGTTGGCGGTCGACCGGGCGGTCGACCGTCAGGCCAACCTGGCTCCAACGACTAGTTTTTCTAAGTCTATAAATTGGGGCTTTTGGGGGCTGTTTTCAACAAGATTTTAAGTGAATTTTTACAACAGTTTTTCCCACTCTTTCAAGAGGTTTTCTCCACTTATTTGAAAGCAAATATTTCCAATCAAAAGGGGAGTTTATCAAGAGTATTTTAAAAGTGATTTTCTTGAGTTTTTCCTCCACCATTTCAATCCTTGTTTTTCTCACACAACACTTGAGCTATCCATTGCTATATCTACCTATAGGGATATTTGTTGTGAGAGGATTTTAGGTGATCAAAGAGTTGTGATCACCAAAGTTCCATCTTTGTTCCTTGAGGAAGCGGACAAGTGTGTTCGCGGTGTTTCGAGTTCGAGTGTGAACTCTTTGTTTGAGGTGCGACCTCGGCGAGCTAGTGAGCTTGCGGTATGTACGGGACTAGAGAGTCCAAGAGTTCTAGTGGGAACTCCTTGTAGGTGTTGCGGGATCAATTTTAGAAATCCTTCATAGTGTTGAAGGAGGGGACGTAGAGCAAGTGTGCTCGAACCTCGAAATAAATCTCCCGTGTTTGCGATTGCTCACTCTTTATCTCTTACTCTTGTTTATATCTTGCATGCTTATATTGCTTTCATCTTTATATGCTTGATATATATTTGTGCTCATTGTTATATGCTTGGGGATTGTTTACTAACACTTGTATTCAACCAAGAGAGCTAATGCGGCACCTCAACTCTTATTTAGAGGAATCTTGAGGAGTTAGTCCAGAGCCCTTCACCGAAAATTCGGCTACACTCTTGTGTTATACGTGGTGTTTAGTTTAAGAAGATTTAGTTTGCATCATATAAGTTTTAATTCCGCATTAATTGACCATTAGATTAGCTCATCACCTATTCACCCCTCCCCCCTCTAGGTGATTTACAAATATTTGCCTTA
>JAVJIF010015742.1:0-75291 GCA_038442645.1 Agave tequilana
CAAGCAATCAAGGATATAGCAATATGAATTAATGCAAGGCAATATGAAATATGCTCAACACAAGCAAATATGATATGATATGAAGTATGATGCTTTGCACAAAGTAAATGAGAGAGAGTTAGAGAGACAATGGGAGCAATCGCAAACACCGAGATTTGTTTCGAGGTTCGAGCACCTTGCTCTACATCCCCGCCTATACCACCGTGTAGGATTTCCAATCCACTATCTCCCACCGAGGGAACCTCTACCGAAGAGGATTTGTTACAACTCTAGGAGTACCAAACTCCTCTCTCAAACAACCACCTCACAACCGAGGGTGGGCCCGTAGCCAATACAACAACCAACACCTCTACCGAAGAGGTCTACAACCAAACTCAATCACCTCTACCGAAGAGGGATCCAAACCAACAACCCAATACAACAATCTCCACCTCTACCAAAGAGGGAGCAACTCAAGAAATCAAGGGTTTACAACAAGTGGTATATTTCAACCACAAACCTCTTTCCTTTTTCTTTTTCCACAAAAACAAGATCCTAAATAGTTTAGGATAGAAGATATAGCTCAAGTGTGAAATCAAAGTATTTTTGGAAACAAGCAACAAAGAAAAACTACTTGGGAAATCTCTTGTATATGATAGAAAATGAAATACCAAATCAAAATCCCAAAACCTAGTTTTCTTTGATTTTCCAAAAACCCAAAAATAAAGATGAGAAGTTTTAAAGCCCCAAAAACTTTTTTTAAAACTCTTTTAAACACTTCAGAAAACTGAAAATTTTTCTCTTAGAAAACTTGGCCAAAATCCCCAAAGAGATGGGGTTTATATAGCCCCTATACAAAACTAGTCGTTAGGCTGATGTGGCAGCCTGACAGGCCACCAGTCGACCGGTCCGGTCGACCGCCACGGTCAGAATTATGACCGTTGGGCAACTGCGGTCGACCGGCCCGGTCGACCCAGAAAACCCGAGAGCAGAGCTCTCAACTCGGTCGACCGTCCCGGTCGACCGTGTCTGTGCCTAACAGACGTGCACGTCTGTGCACGTCGGTCGACCTGAACGGTCGACCGGCCCTTGGTGCGGTCGACCGTCAGGGTCGACCGACCAGCCTGTCAGCACAAAAACAAGGTCAGAAAATTTGGAAAAATATTTTCAAAAAAATCTTTTATCTCTTTTAAAAATACCATAAAAATTGTTTTATCATTTTATATTGAAACTCAAACAAGTGATAAAAATTTCAAGACAATATATCAACATATCAATTCATTTTTGTGTCTTGCCACTTTTATCAAAAACAAAACTTGTATTTTGTCAAACTTGATTTTTCCAAAACATGAATAGGATAGTCAAAATAAGTTTGTCTAGCAAGTTTAAAGCATGTATGTATATCTAGACCATATCTAATATACATAGGTATAAAGTAAACTTGTTTTGATCTATTATTCATGAAAACCAAGAACCAAATCATGAAACGTGTGTGTTTTGTGCACTTGAGCATATCAACTAAACTAAGCTTTACAAATGGATCTAAAACTCTATCTAAACTAGGATACCTAAGTCTTCTTGTCGATCTTCCATCTTCAAGTAGACTCGATCCCAAACGCGTGATCCTCCAAGTGCAAAGGTATGATCTTTAAGCTTTGGCACCGAATCAACATGATAAGCTTCCAAACACCTCTTGTTGAAGCTAATCACCAACTAATATCATGTTAATGATCTGAAACTTAGAAACACAAGAATATTAGTAAACATAACTACATGAGTTGATCATCATCAAACTAGAGTGGAAGGCCATTGGGCCAACAGATACTTTTGTTTGGTTATTCCAAAAATGGCTCAAGTGCATGCATGGAGTTGAACCGAAGCTGATTATTACTGATCAGGAAGCGCAGATTGGTGACGCCATCAAGATTGTTTTCCCAACTTCTCGGCACCGTTATTGTTTCTGGCATGTGCGGAAACATATTGCCGAGCAACAAATCCCAATGTTAAACAAGTATGGAGAAGATATGGTCTCCGATTTCCATGCTTGGTACACCTCCCGCGATATAAGCACTTGTGAGGAACGATGGCGTCTGATGAATGAAAAATCAGTTAGAAGAAGAAGATGACAGTTGGTTGATGAAGATGTACAGGCTCCGTGGACATTGGATTAATGCATATCTCAAGGATGTTTTCTGTGCTGGAATGACAACCAGTCAGAGGTCCGAGAGTATTAATTCCTTCTTTGATGGTTTTGTTAACTCAAACACTAAACTAGTGGAATTTGTTCACCAATATGATAAAGTTGTTGCTTCCTGTCGTACATCTGAATCTCTTCATGATTTTAGGGGTTTGAATTCTATGCCCAATTGTACATCCAATCCATATGAGATACAGGTTTCGAAGTTGTATACACCGAAGATTTTTCAGTTGTTCCAAGAGGAATGGGCAGTTGTAATGACACTATTTTAAGAAGAGGTGGAACATGACAAACCTGGATCAATATATTTGGTTGGTAATTTTTCAGAATCAAAAGACAACTGGGAAAAGGTCAGTTATGATAAGCGTGAGGAACTTCATGTTTCTTGTAGTTGCTCGTTATTTGAAACAGAGGGTATCCTATGTAGACATATTTTGTGTATTTTGTGGCGCAATCACGTTACACATATACCAGAATCATATATACTTTAGAGATAGAGGTTGGATGCTCGTTACAAAAATGTTGCAATCGAAAATGGCATGAAGCCTTTTCCCAGTCAGGGCACTCCACGGACGGCTAGATTGTGGACAATGCGTTCAAAATTTAATGCAATTCTTGAGATGGTCGCTGATTCTGATGAAAATCTTTCAAAGTTGGAGGCAGTTTTGGAAAGTTTTGCTGAAGAAAAAAACTAGTGAATACAGAGCCATGTCAGGAAATTATCATTCATCACAGCTTAAAACTACAGTTGGTTCCAGTGGATCCGTTGTCGTTTTGCGAGATGGTGAAGAATTGAATATACGTGATCCAATTGGTCCTGTACCAACCAAGGGGAGGCCTAGAGCTGCATCCAGGCTTAAGTCTGGTTTTGAAGATTCTATAGATCAGAAGGAAGTTAAGCATCGAAGATGTGGTAACTGCTAAGAGCTGGGCCATTACAGGACTGGTTGTCCGTTACTGGTATTACATTAAACCTGTTAATCATTTTTTTTATACCGATTAATCTTTAAAATTCTTACTATTTATTTTTTTATTGGCAGAAGAAGTAGGTTTGGGTTGCCTCCATGTCGAAGGAACAAAGACTTCAATTTTCTTATGAAGTGCGACTATGGTCGCACAGTGTAGAGAGATTAAGTCGCACTCCGCCACTGGCGTGTCATTATAATCAGATTTATTATCATTCTTTGATTTCTACTGTATTATTTTTGTATGTAGTTGTACTTTAAATTTTTACTGCTATAAAATTCTACTTTATAGTTTAATTTTTTTGTATATAATGTAGTCAGAGTCTTTGGTCGCAGTGTACATTTAAACTGCGACCTTAGTCAGAGACTTTGGTCGCAGTGTACATGGTTAATTGCGACCAAGGTCGCAATGTTGTTATTGATAAAGATGGTCAGCAATTGCAATCTAGGGTCGCATTACATGGACTGCGACTAAGGTCGCAGTATGTTAGGTAGGTGTTTGATTTATATTAACATGCATAGCGACCAAGGTCGCAGTGTTGTTTTTGATTAAGACTCCCGCCAGAAACTGCGACCTTGGTCGCAGTTTTGTTGTTTTATTAAGACTACTGCCAGCAACTACGACCAAAGTCGCAACCTTCATTTTAAAATTTACTTTTCGGGTGAAATAATTTAATTATTAACTGCGACTTTGGTCGCATTATATTCGTTTAGCGTAAAATAGTTAAAATGAAGATTTGTAACAATTGTACAGCATTTTCTACCTAATCCCTTGGACCACGTGAATATCTACCAAATTTATTTTCTACCTTTTCTCAAAAATTGTATACTTCCTAGGTGACTATTCAGTTATCCAAAACAGTTTAAAAGATAATACACTATAACTTTAAATTACTTTGAACTGCAAAACATTTCATTATTGCGACCATAGTCGCATTGGGAACTTATAAATGATTAAGTAACTGCGACCGTGATCGCTGTGTTGATTAAAGTGTCACCGTATAAGGAAACGCTGTATCTCAAACAGTTCATTACTGCGACTTTGGTCGCAATACAATTACTGAACGCATTTTTGTTTCTAACATCAAGACGCAATAGTAAAATCCAAGTTGTAACAAATGTAGATTGGAAATAATCAATGGAACTTATAATAAATAAATGTATAGAATTGTTTACAAATTAAATCAATAAAATAAAAAATTATTCAATGAATTGCAATTGCAATTATTTTACATTTATAAAATAAAAAATTGTGCTATATCAATAAATTGTCAAACTGTTAGTCATTAAATACTGTCCTTCGTATAATTTCTGTTTCTTCATCCCAACTCTTCTCTCTATCTGCAAGTATCATGTATGCAAGCTCACTTTTTAGTCTCTGTACATGAGCATCCGTAACAGCATCAACAGCTGATGGACTACCAGACGCTATGCTTTCCATGTACTTGCATACATATACACCGCAATCAACACTGAAAATTTCATAGAGTAATCATTAATTGAAATTAGTTTTTTGGTACTAAAAAGAGGTAGAAAATATGAAAGGTAAGGAGATGTCAAAAATTTATATACCTGTTTGGTTGTTGGGGGCATTTTGCGTATTTTATATTTATTCTTCTCATTAATTTATTGAAATCAAACTCAAAAATCTGTAATAATCTTTCTTTCTGCAATGTCAATAGAAACAAAAATTAGTATTAATAAAATTAAATGCCAGTTTTCAGTAATTGAAATATTAAATTTCAACTCACCATTGTTCTTGCATCTTTTTGGTAAAGCTGTAATATACTACTTTTTTTGTCAGCTGGAACCAAAGAGTTGTAAAAATTCCACTCTTGTGTATCGGCATCAAATACCAACAAGGTCCAGTGAAATCCGGGTTCTTCGGCACTATGTTTGTGATTGATCGGGAAGAACATGTAGTGCACATCAGCTGTCCAGTTTTTCAACAGCTTCTGCTTGATGAAATGATCTTCCAAATCTTCACTTTTATTTACAACACCGTGCTGCGGACAAGGAAAAAAATAAAATACAAAATGAATTTAAAATATAAGAAAAAATTAATTAAAATAAGAAGTCATTAAGTCAAGACAAGACACTACGATCAAGATCGCAGCGTTTCTTATTAGCATATTTTTTAACTGCGACCTTAATCGCAGTACATGAGTTAGTCGCGATACATCTTAATTATAAACTGCGACCTTAGTCGCAGTACATGAGATAATACGACCTTAGTCGCAGCTGCGACCATAGTCGCAGTACATGCCTACACAGAGAGAACATGAGTTTGTCGCAATACATTTTAATTATAAACTGCGACCTTAGTCGCAGCTGCGACCTTAGTCGCAGCTGCGACCTTAGTCGCAGTATACGCCTACACAGAGATAGAGAATATAAGTAATCTGTTCCACAATTGATATTACAGTAAACCATAAAGGAGAAAATAGATTTTTACCCAAGCTTCGCTCCGGAAGAATATGCTTTTTAATCCTTTTCCCTTCTCTAGATGCTGCATGTAAAAATGAATTATATTTACATCTAAGTCTCTACTGAATATCAGGTCCTCAATGTCATTCCTTGTAATAATGATTCCGTTCTCGGTATCCTGATACGCAGTAGAGCTGCAAGATATTCAAAATAAAGTTAGTAATTTAAATGTTCTTATATAAAGGTATAACAGATTTTTTGATATGAATTAACTTACTCAGAGAAGGACTTGTCGAAGAAATTTTTACAAGAGCTTGTTGATGGGGCTGCAGAATTCTGTATGCTCTGGTTTCGGTCAATTCTCTAGATTTTAGCTCTGTAGAGGAAATCTCTTTGTCGTCGAAAGCAGCGCCAGAACTCGCAGCCGCAGGCTGTGGAAGAGGATGTTCATTTTTTTTCTTCTTCTATTTTGGATAAACGAAGTCGGAGTCATCGCGATCTCTTTCAGCGCGCTTGCGTTCTTTGACTCCCCTTTCAATAGTTCCTTTAGAGTATTCCAAAACAGCTTCTTTTGAGGATTGCTTCTGAGGCAGAGTATATTCTTGAATTTCTTCTTCAGAAGCTCTATCTCTTTGGATTTCTTGAGTCATTTGAGTTATATTCAGAGAAAAACTTGGCATATCTTCTCCAGTAATATTTAAAATAGACTCAGAACCCATTATTTTATCCTCTTCCAGTTTTTTCTTCTTCTCCTCTTCAGCCTGCTTCTCCATCTGTTCCTTCATTCTTTTGTGCTCCTTTTCCTCTTCACCCTTCCTTCTATTTTCCTCTTCCGCCACTTTCATCTTTTCTCCCTCTTCTTCTTTAACTCCTCTAACACCTTCCTCCTCTTCTCATTCTCTTCCTCTTCCCTCCTCCTCCTCTCCTGCCCCTCCTCTTCCCTCCTCCTCTCCACCTTTTCCTGCTCCTCCTTTTCCCTCCTCTTCTTCTCCTTCTCCTCTTCTTCCCTCATTATCCTTTCATTCTCCTCCTCTTCCCTTCTTCTATTCTCCTTCTCCTTCTCCTCCACTTCTCCCCTCCTCTTCTTCTTTTCCTTCTCTTCTTCCCTCTTCTTCTCCTTCTCCTTCGCAGCAGCGGCTGCTCTCAGCAGTTCTTTTTTTTTTTCTCTCTTTTTCTCTCCTTTTTAATTTAATTCAGCCTTGAGTCTGTTCTCAGTCTCCATATTTTCAATTTTTTTCAAGCTGAGAAACATATTCTCTCAAGTACTGATTCTGAGACCTCAATTGTTTTATTTCTTCTGCTTGAACATCCGGTGGAGGTGGCAAATAACCTTCAAAAACTGGTTCTTGCTCACTCGTTTCAGCCGTTCTGGCTCCTTTTCCGCCGGGATGTAAGCTTCATTATATGTATGGCCTCCTTCATCTCCTTCTTCTTCTTCTTCTTCTTCTTCATCTTCATCTTCTGCTTCTTCTTCTTCCTCCTCCTCTTCCCCTTCAACAGGAAGGCCAACCATATTTTTTTCAGCAATAGAGATGTTGCCTATTCGAGTCAAAATATGAAAATAACAGAAAAGGTAAGTTAAAAATAAAACAATGAAATAATGAAACTGCAACCATGGTCACAGTTTATTTATGAAGTATTTTTGAAAAGAATGCGACCATGGTCGCAGTATGTTTGTCATGCCCAAATTATCTGCCAAGCCATGCAGCCCAAGATTGCGACCATGGTCGCATTCCATGTAAAAAGTATTTTCAGGAGAATGCGACCATGGTCGCACATTGTTTGCCAGGCACAAAACGAACTGCGAAAGGTGCAGCTCAATAATGCCACTATGGTCTCATTTTATTTGTACTGAACAAAAAAAAAGTCTGACTTACAATATTGCTGTCAATCTCATTTAGATCAACTTCAAGTAGAGATCTACTAATATTTTGGAGGTCCCATCTTAAAACGCGTGAGGTTATGTCCTCCAAACCAGACCTCGGCTCAAAAATAGGGGCCCTCTCACATAGCCAATACTGCGACCAAGGAAAATTAAATTAGTTTACACAAATATTCAAAATTTTTTTTGGTTAACTTTCATACAATATTGGCCAAATATGAGATTTGTACTTACAATTATTTGCACGGAGCATCCTTGCAGCTCGTACGTGGTTTGCCTGAAGATGTCCATTGACTCAATCAGGAATTGCCAAACAACTTTTGCCCAGCATATTGTCATCATCAGCTGCATATTGGCAATCTGTTCCACAATATACCACGGCACCGTGCATTTACTGCCAGAGAAGAAAAGAGTGGCCGACATGTATAGGATGATTAATGTGGTAAAGTCTTGAGCTGCAAGTCTGTGCATGTCTCTTATAATTTCATGTAAAGACATTTGCTGCTCAAGCTGTTCATCCTTTGTCACATCTAATACACCTCTCCGCCTCTCCTTGACAAGAAGATCATCCAAAGCATCTTCAATGGATACTTTAGTGATCTTCTTTATATTGGGGAAATAATATTTTATCACCCCTCTATCTTTCATTGTACATGTTTTATTCATCACAAAATCTGCCCCAATGATAGGTAGACCAAATGTGAGGGCAACATCCTCCACTGTTAACTCAATCTGTTTGCCCCCAATTCTAAAGGTCCTTGTATCCCTATCATACTGGTCTAAAATACGTAGCACAGCAACGTTTGATTTTAGACCCTTTTCAGCCCCAAATTGTTCATTGTAGAACGCCATAAAGATTGGGCCAAATGGGGTATTGTTCATCGCCTCTACGAAATCTGCGTGAATGTACTTTTAAATTTCTCCAAGAACTCGCACATAGGTTTCAGGCTTGATCTCAGAGGACGAACCTTTATCTGTTTTTTACCTACATAGTAAGAAAAAATAAACAGTTCAGAGCAATGATCATTTAAAAATTATAAGGGGGTCAAAGGCATATTTGTTTTTAATAAACTGCGACTTCGGTCGCAGTCATACAATGTAAACACAAACAACTTGCACCCGGACGACACTGCGACCAGTGTCGCATAAGACTACAGTGCAATCATACAATGCGACCAATGTTTGTAAAAAGTATATTTTCTTTTATAAACTGCGACCACGGTCGCAGTCATACTTTGCAAACACAAACTTGGACCAGGGACGACACTGCGACCAATGTCGCATAAGACTACAGTGCAATCAAAGACAGCTGCGACCACAAGACCGCACTGCGACCAAGGTCGCATAAGACTACAGTGCAATAAGAAAAACTGCTACCCGGGTCAACACTGCGACCTAGGTCGCACAAGACTACAGTGCAATCAGAAACAACTGCGACCCGGTTCGACACTGCGACCTAGGTCGCATAAGACTACAGTGCAATCAGATACAACTGCGACCCAAGTATGATAAAACAAATGACGTTAAATACACTGCGACCTTGGTCGCAACAGACGACAACTCATATTTAAACATTTGCGACACCATGTCGTCAGTATGTAAGAAAAAAAAAAGTAAGTTTCATATACTGCGACCAACGTCGCATTCGGCTACAAGGAAAGGTCCTTTCAAAAAAATCAAAGTCGCACAAATCTGAAACTATAATTTTATCAACTTCGACCGAGGTCGCATGCAGTGTATGCACATCAATTTTTCGAAAATACTGCGACATAGTAAAAATAGAAGGAAATACAAAAAATTAAAAAAAATAGGACCTTTTTCCACGGATGATTCCAAAATCTCTTTCATAACTGCGACCATGGTTCCAAGATTTTAAAAAAAAATGTGACCTCGGAAATAAATCTGAAAAAAATTTAAAACTATTAAAATACACAAACGCTAAAATTTTTTGAAAATATCATTTTTTGTAGTACCTTTTTCCACGGATGATTTCTTAGGCGCCATCAGTTGCAAATATATTTCTTAAAAAAAAGATCAAATTTGTGAAAGAAAATAACTATTTTGGATCAGAATCGCCGGTTGAAATTTTAGAGCTGTAAATTTTTTTGAAAGCCAACTTTTTTATATAAGGTAGAAAGTTGTGAGGGAGGGTATTTTCGAAAACTACAATGTTGAGGTGACTGGCATTAAATTGGGCGGGATTTTTCAAGAATTGTCCGCCAAAATTGATGACAGATGTAAGGCGGTGATTTTGCCACGTCCGCCAGCTGAGAGAACTCTCTCAGCCTGCCGGCTGAGGTACAGTAACCTCATATATATATATATACACACGTACATAAAATTAATTTAAGGTTTCCTAAATTACCCTGGATTTACTAATTACTTTTGAAATTGATTGAGTTTGATTAGAGTCAGGATTGTGAGTTTACTCTAATAAAGAAATCTGATCCTAATCAATCTCATATTAAATTAATTGAGATTGTTGAGACTGATTTGGATTTTAGGGTTGAGATAGAATTCTAGCATATTAAGAAAATTTGTAGTAGAATACTAATCAAATAAAGAAACCTAATCCTAATTAATCTCATATTAATATGATCAGAGTTTATGCAGTTTACTAAACCTGACCCATTAAAAAAAACCCATAACTTAACCATTGCGGGTCAGATCGGATGCAAACCTGATAAGCATTGCAGACCCGTTTTACCAATAGAAACTTTAATTAATCATTACGGGCTCATCCGACCTCTATTTTGGGCATATAAATAGCTGTTTCGAAGCTCTGAACGAGCACTACAGTAATATAGGCACTAGACATGACAAAACAGTAGTTAGTACATAAAAAAGATATTGAAGTGTTTGATCTCCATGGTTATATGTATCCTTACATGCTTCCACTTCATCAATATTTATTATATTTCTTATATTGTTCTAGCATGATGAATATTGATTTTTTACTATAGTAGATAACACATAGATAAAGATATATACATGTTCAAGTTAAAGAATTTGTAAAAGAGCTTATTTAATTGTGTATATAGTTCATGCGACAATAGTCGACCCAAAGGAAGACTATTGTTTGGCCGAATTATGTATAGTATCGAATACTTGACGTGAGTAATGCAAGTGGGAGAATTTTGGTGTGTGGTAATCGGCCCAAAAGAAAGTTGTCACACTATAGACCCAAATTGCATTACCCTCATCTAGTCCGACGGCGGAATAAGAATCCAGATGCGTAAACTTGTGTGGCTCATGCGTGTACCAATCGGTCCAAAGGAAGATTGTCATTATGGCGGGATCATTATATGTATTATATAGTCGATACAAATAACATAAACTTTAAGACTAATCCCATAAAGGAAAAGTCGGCCCAAAGAAAGACTGTTCTCTTATATGAGACCTAGATTTTAGGGTATCTATATTGGGCCATTGCAGTATTGGCATATAGAGACACAACTTGTTCTGAAAGTCTGGTGGCAGCTCTATCGGTTAAACTGATTGCATTTTCTGAAATTCAACGTTTTATGGCTATTACAGTAGAATTTTGTTAAATCAATGTTTATGTTAAATTGATGAGAAATTCTACGCTTATGTAGTTTAAACTGAATGGAAAACTTTAAAAAGTGGTAAGACCGCGTAAAAAATTGTTCTTGGATTCACGGACCTAGATTACACCTAAAGGACTAATGGACCCCTGCTATCACCAACAAAAACTCAGTTAAACAAAAGATCAATTATGATAAGTGGGAGAAGTCTAACAGGATGTGTCTAATGGTCATGAAGTAAATTATTCCTATGACTATTAAGGGTTTAATACTTGAAAAAGTTAGTGCTAAGAGTTTTCTTACTAAAGTAGCCGTCAATTTATTAAATCGAATAAAGTTGAGCCCAACATGCATCTTAGCAAGCTGATAAATATGTGCTACAGCAATAAAAAAAAGGGAGTACATTATAAAAATGTCTAAACTTGTTTCTAAACTAAAAGAACTGAAATTGGAACTTTCTGAAGAGATTCTAGTGCATTTCATTCTGATCTTTTTTCTTACACAGTATAATCCTTTTCAAGATTATTTATAATGCTCAAAGAGAAAAGTGGAGTCTCATTGGGCTCATCTGTCACTGTGTCAGGAAAGAAGAAAGATTGAAATAAGAAAAGGCTAAAAGTGCTCACTTAGCATACATGATAACACCTCTAATAAGAAAGAAAAAATAACTAAAAGAAGGAACATAAATACCACTAACTAATCGTAAATGATAAAAGTGCAGGAGAAGAAACCTGAGGTCATTGCATGCTTCTTCTGTAAGAAAGTAGGCCACCTCAAGAAGGATTGCATAAAATATCAAAAAAGACTAATTAAGAAGGATATATCTTATATTTATGTATGTTCTGAAATTTTAGCTTTAATGCCATCCCATATATGGTGGATAGATAATTCATATAAAGGATCCAATGTGAAACTTTCAAACTCAAAGGAGGACCAGCCCAGCTGAGTGATACATATACATGGGTGATGAAAATAAAGCTGCAGTTGAAGTTATTGGAGTTTGTAGGCTTAGATTAGATTCTAATTTTTTTTGTTTTAGATTTAGATGTGACTTTATATGTATCGTCCTTTTAGACGGAATCTTATTTTTATTTCATTATTAGACAGATATAATTTTACTGTCACTCTTAATAATGAAATGCTAAGTCTACTTTCTAAATTTAAAGTTGTTGGTAATAGAATTCTGATTGATGGCTATATAAATTAAAATTTCATACTTTATATCCTGAATCTTTATATGTGAATAGCGTAGACACTAAGCGAACATTAATTAAAGAAATATTAGAAAGTTTGATGTTAGACGGAGTTCAAAGTCTTAGATTAGTGTATACAGACATTTGTGGCCTATTTCCTACAGCTTCTTGAATGGCCATAGATACTTCATCACTTTTATAAATGATTACTCTCATTATGGGTATCTATACTTGGTTCATGAGAAATCCCAATCACTAGACATGTTTAAAATGTATAAAGCTGAAATTGAAAATGAACAGAATAAAAAAATAAAAATGTTAGATCTGACTGTGGTGATAAGTAAAATGGCAGATATGACAGATCAGGTAGATGTCCAGGACATTTTGCCAATTTTCTAAAAGAGTATGGTGTTGTAGCCCAGTACACCATATCAAAGATACCTCGTCAACATGATATTGTTGAGAGACAAAATCGCATACTAAAGAACACGTTAGGAATATGATATCTCACACTACTCTACTAAAGTCATTACAGAGTGAAGTCTTAAAGACAGTTGTCTACCTACTTAATAGAATACCTAGCAAAACAGTAATCTCATATGAGTTATGGGCTGAAAAATCTCCTAGTATTAGGCATCTACATGTTTGGGGTTGTCCAGCGAAAACTGGGGCATATATACCATATGAGAAGAAGCTGAACTCAAGGACAGTTAGCTGATTATTCGTAGGGTATTCTGAGAGGCATAGAAGCTTTAGGTTTTACTGTTCTTCCACTAAGAACATAAAGACGGATAATGCTAAATTTTTTTGAGGATGCTCTGAACAGTAGGAGCCAACTATACATAAGGATTTCATATTTGAGGAAGAACATATTGTTATACCCATGACAATTGTTCCAAATGATAGAGTAGCTGTTCCACTTTCGCATGAAAATACAGTTATACCCTTATAAGGTACATATACAGTTCGTCCTGAAGTAGATCCTGCTGAGGAGATAGAACTAAAACTTCTCAACTACAAGTGCCTAGGAGATCAATTAGGAAGTGGAGATCCGCCATTACAAATGACTATATAGTTTATCTTCAAGAGCATGAGTTTGACATAGAGCTAGAGGATGACCCCATATCCTTGAATGAGACCAAACTCAACATTCATTCCATTAAGTGGTCAAATATCATGAAAGATGAGTTAAAATCGATGAAGGACAAAGGTATTTAGGATTTAGTAGAGTTGCCTAAAGGAAAGAAACTGATTAGTTGTAAATGGGTGTTCAAAACTAGGCGGGATTCAAAAGGCAATATCGAAAGGTATAAGACACGTCTTGTCACAAAGGGAATTACTCAAACAGAGGGCATTGACTATAAGTAGACTTTATCCTCATTATTCATGAAGGATTCTTTTAGAATTATCATGGCACTTGTGACCCACTTTAACCCAGAGTTACACCAAATGGATATTAAGATTGTCTTCCTTAATGGTGACATTGAGAAAAAAAATTTATATGATGAAACTAGATAGTTTTGAAACCAAAGGTTCATAATATTTGGTTTGCAAATTAAAAAAAAATTCATTTATAGTCTATAGTAAGTATCTGGTCAATGATATTTGAAATATGATCAAGTAATATCCGATTTTGATTTTAAGTAGAATGTAGATGATTAATGCATTTATCATATGTTTAAAAAGAGTAGACTTATATTCTTGTGCTATATGTGGATGACATTCTACTAGCAAGTAATGATGTGTCTATTTTACTTGAGGCCAAAAGTTTTTCTCAAAGAATTTTGAGATGAAAAATCTTAAAAAAGTTTCTTTTGTGATGGACATCCAGATTCAACATGACATAACATGTGAAATATTAACTTTATTAAAAAAGCTTATATCGATAAGTTACTAGATAGATGTGGAATGGAGAATTGTTCTAGGAGGGTAAGTTGAGTCTACTCCAATGTCCCAAGAATGACCTACAGAAAGAGCAAATGAAAGACATGCCACATGCATCAGCGGTTGAAAATCTGATGTATACTCAAATTTATACTCGTCCAGGCATAACATATACTGTTGAGAAACTTGGCAGATACTTAATCAATCGTATGATTGATCACTGAAAGATTGCCATATCTACAGAAGACTACATAAAATCTAATCATTTAGTACTATCAGACACACAGTTTCAGATTATACTGGATGTATCAACAATAGAAAGTCTACTTCAGGTTATATTTTTCTGATTACAGGAAAATGGTGGATTTAGTCGAGAGGCCATTACAGTTACACTGTGACAATAAGAGCTATAAAACTCTACTGCAATAATGACAAGAGTTCAGCAAATTTAAAGCATATCGACATCAAGTTTCTTGTCATCAATGTTAAAGTTCAGAATCATATTATGTTTGTTGATTGTATTTTTACTATACTTAACATTACAGATTCACTCATTAAAGGACCTTTATCTAAAGTTTTCTTGAAGCATATTACTCTTATAGGGATGGCTAGTCATAATGATATCCTGATTTAGTGAGAGTGGATAATTTTTTATAACAAACATTATTTCTAAGTGCACTTTATGTAAATTTGTTGATTCAAATAATAAAATGATAACTACTTTCTTTAAATTCTTTTGAATTTAATGCGCATTTGAGTTTGTTAGCAATTAGACTCGTTGGAGTCATAAAGTTGGACTCGTTGGAGTCATAAAGTTAGACTCGTTAGAGTTATAAAGTGAAAACCAGTTGCAATTGTACCTTATTTAATCAGAGGATATTTTCATATCATACGTCCATATTTGATCTATGTCGTTAAGGGTTCTGAAAGTTATGATATGGAAGGTCCTACCTCGATTATACTTAATACAGAAGATAACGATCACGATGCTCGGTGGCAGGACACTTAATGGACCAGATTGTTTTGAAACGTGATTTATTGATGGTTAAAGTTTTGGTACCATAAAGTTATGTATAACATCCTTCCAGTATGAATTATTTGGCCTAAGTGGGAGATTGTTAAACTTATTTAGATTAAAATCTAAATTAATTTGGGGCTACATAAGTTTAATTGAATTTATATCCTCGTCTCTATAAGCCTATATTGTTGGACCCAATAAAGAATTGGTCAAACTAATGGTTTTGGTTTAGACATGTTTTAATTACACTTTGTCATGAGTGTATTTAAATTAAGATGTAAGACTCATCTACACGTGTGAAACTCATGTTATCAATTAAGGGTCTAGATTTATGACTAGTTGAATTAGAAATCCTTGATGCTACATATCATGGGTAGGACTCTCTCTCCACCACCAACTGCTATGATTATCTCACTATTGAAGGCCTCTCATCTCTTCTAAGGATCAAGAAGAGAAGTTGGTGGCTGGAGAGAAGAATTTCCTCCCTCAACTCAGGCATCTTCGAGATCGTGCAACTTTTGGCATTCCTTTTATGATGGAATCAGATATGTCTAAGCCCTTCTTTCCTTTGATCTTGATAAAGAGGCACAATATTGGCTTATTGGTATCTGTTGACACTTTAAAAAAGACAAGATTCTTGACTGGCCTGAACAATGTCTAAATTTGTTGACATTTACAAAAGACGAGTGACAGACAAGCTGACGACCAGTCCTAAACCCATCTCCGAGGGACAAATCAGCAACTTGGACTCTACTGATCCAGTGAAGCAGACAGTGAGCCCAGATTGTCTTTGAAGAGACCTAAGCAGGTCTAAGATGTTAGGTTAGCTCAACACTTAGCATCACATGAGCCCAAGGGGATAGCCTCGCCTGAGAGGCTAAGATTGCCCAACTTCGCCTTGGAGCCGTTCAAAGCTCCATCAGGAAGCTAACTTACAACTTCGCCTGAAGTACTCAGTTAACTCTGCAGAGAGTTAGCTTCGCTCGAAGTCATACGCAACCGCACAGAAGGATGTTCGGTAGCTTCGCCACAGATGTTATCCAGCCCCGCTGAAAAGCTTTCTTCTGACTTCGCCAGATGCTCCTTCCAGCTCCGCTGTGAGCTTGATGCGGCAGCACAGCTGCGGGTCTATCATGGTTAACCTTTGACCAATTAAATCTCCAGATGAGATCAAATCAATTCAAGATCAAGATCAAATCTAATCAAGATCAAATCTGAGATCAAATTTGGCAGTTGTTTGCCATAATCTCTTGACTCTCCTAAAACAAGTAAGAAGATCAGGGGAGATCTTTCAATTATTTGAAAAGAATCAAAACAGATCAGGAGATCGACCTACCTGCTACTTCTAGCTTCGCAGAAGCTGATCCTAGCCTCGCAGTAAGGCTACTTTCCAGATTTAAACAGATTGACTCAATCTGTTTCCAGATTTTCAAGGGACAATTATACCCCTGCTTTCCCTATAAATAGCCCACCAGAGGCATACAACCAAAGGAGAGAACACGTGCACAGGCAAAGAGACGCACAGAGAGAGGCGGCTAAACAGAGATTTATTCTCTAGCTTCCAAGAATTCAGAGAATTCAGAGAACTACTTCTCTAATCAGGGTGCTGATACCCTAATACCTTCCTTCCTTTCAAGGAATCTCCGGAACCAGACGAGAAGGAATTCCTAAGTGGAGGCAGTTTCAGAAGCATCAAGAGGCTTCTGCCAACCTTCTGTTCTCTGATTCCCCGAACCAGGCGAGAAGGGAATCCTATCGATCGCATCGTCAAAGGGACAAAGTGGTCGCGCGCTGACCAGACTCCTATCGGCACACTTCTCCAGAATCTCTGAGGAGATCTACTTGTAATCTTTTGTGTTACTTGTAATTTAGCTCCTTGACACTTTTTTGTAAGTTTTCCCCTTTGTAAAATCAATGAAAAATAGTATCAATATTTGATTTTGAAATTTGATGAAGAGCCTTTGTTGATGATGATACATGTGTTTTTGTTACTATTATGTTGTGCTTTTGTTGTTGCTATGTTGTGCCTTGGCTGGTGCTATTTTGCTGCTGCAACCAACAACTGCAATGTACATATGTAGTTTGATAGTTTGCTACAACCAGTTTAACATGTTAGTTTTCATTCAGTTCATTTGAGAATCATATTAGATCCTTTTGTTGTTTTGCTGATGAGAATTAGATTTCAAATTGTTATTAGATCTAATTTTATTTCATACAAGATCTCATACATGCATAGCCTCTTTATCATGATCAAAGGAAAAGACGGTTTTAGGCGTACCTGATTCCATCACCAAAGGGATGCCGAAGGTTGCACGATCTCAAGGACGCTGGAGTTGAGGGAGAGGATTCTTCTCTCCAGCTATAAAGTTCTCTTCTTTATCCTTAGAGGAGATGAGAGGCCTCCAAGAGAGAAATTGATGGGGAGATTCTGTCTCCTCGTTTAAATTAACCGCAAGCGCACGGTCGTTCGATGTAGCACTTGAGGGTCGGTCCACAGGGACAGGTGGTTCTTTTGGTTATGACACTTCTACACGAATGGATCAAAAGATTTATGGATCTTGAGTGAGTTGTGTGAACTAATTATAGTAAAAGAAAGGTGAAGCACCTAGGATCGAATTCCCTAAACGAGCATCAAGCGGACAATTTTGGTCTCCATACCAGTTCGTAATACACACCAAATCTCTATGTCTAAGAGGCACATTAATTCTGGACACTAGATTTAAGCACAAGCTATTATCCTGTTACATAGTCCATCAAAGATGAATTAACTAAATTAAACAGATAACATGAGTGCAACAGACCCTAAGCATGGACCATTAACCCCCGATACATAGCCTGTCAAATATCCAGTTATTCTAGAAATTAATTTCCTAAAAGTAGTAGGTCAATTGGTGTGCATACGTCATAAATAGGAGACTGACTCGGTCCACAAGAATTAAGTCTAGGTTCATCTCCCCTAAGTACTCGCTGAAAAATTACCTACTCATGTTAAGTTAACAATAAGCTAAACTAATTAAATCAGTTTACAATTATCTAATTTTAATTAAATAATTAATTGCAAGCATATATTAATTAAACTAAACTAATCAAATTAAACTAATTAAAAAAATTTTAAAAAAAATCTTACCTGCAGGGGGCGGCGCCCCCTGCCTTCAAATGGTGGGCGCATCTCTGCGCCCTCTGTTATGATTGTGCAGAGGCGCCTGTTGGCGCCTCTGTACATTATCTTTTTTTCTTTTTTCTCTTTTTTTTAATAATCTAAATTAGAGGATTAAAATAAAACTACAAGAGAGAAATTTCAGGAAAATAAAAATAAAAAAATAAAATGCTGTAAATAAAATTCTTACCTCTAAAGTCTGAGATTGAAATTAGAAGAGACATCCATCAGATGAAAATAACTTTGAAAAATTGATCAAAATCCAAGGCTTGATTATGAGAGAAAAAATTCTAAAAAATAAAAACCCTAGAAAAAAAAAACTCCTCCCCCTCAAAACCCTAGCCTTCTCTATTTATAGGCTTAGGGTTTTGATCATTTTACATAGAAGTCCAAAACATTTATTTAATTATACAGAAGAGCCATCAATGTCAATTTGCACTAAAGCCCTGAACTTTACAAAATTGCGTTTTTGTTCCAGGTGACTTTAAACTTCTCCGAATATCTGGTGTCCGTTTTGAAGCGTGGTAGAGCAGCAATAGTGTAAAACATCCCATCTCGCATTTAGTTTCTAAAGCACGCTTTTGTGGTCTAGTTTCCTTTTGATAGCTCACTCTGCAAAACACCACTAAAAATATCCGAGCAGCATTATTTATATACAAATGATAGATAAATATGGGCATGCTATTATGTAACAAAATCGTGCTGATCAAATACCCCCACACCTATCTTTTGCTAGTCCTCGAGCAAAACTAATAAAAAGAAAAAGAAAAGCTAAGTTACTCTAACTCACTTTCGTAGGAATCACGATTGCACTTAGCACGTGCAACAAGCCGTTAAACCCCTAGGTTACCCTAGAGGACGAGTGTTGTCTCGTGAGGATTTTCAGTGGATTACACCCACAAAATCCAAGAAAGTAAGAGATTAAGAAATAAATAAAAGTAAGATAAGGATAACCAAAAATCAAGAAAAGAAAAACAAATCAAAATTTTTTTTTTTTTCTTTTTTTATTTTTTATTTTTTTAAATTTTTTTTTTTTTGTGATAACTAGTTAGTAAGATCATCAGTTCCCATGAGTTTCATTTTCAAGTAAAATCTCAATTCCAGAAATCATATTGGCTATAAAATAAAGTCTCAAATCTAAAACTTTACACCACCTGTCCTAAGTTTCAGATCCTATGTACCCCGTGATCGTGATGTAGTTCTTAAGCTTAGGAATATTTAATTACAACTTTCATACATTTTTTCTTTTCTTTTTTCTTTTTTTTTCTTTTTTTTCTTTTTTTAGAATTTTTTCTTTTCTTTTTTAACTATCTTTCGCGTAAATACCGAGGCTTCTCAGGCCAAGGTACCTAGCTAATTGATAATCAAAATTATTATATTTTATAGTGTCTTGTCCTATTAGGCTTTCTCAGCTACCCATATAGCGAGCTTTGGGTCAATGCTCCCAAACCATATGGTCTTAGGGCAATAAGTGTAAAGACACTCCTACGGACTTAATTACTCAAGCAACTGAGGCCACAAGACAAAACTTATTAATATTTATTTTATTATATAATACTAATAATTATTTTTTTTTGTTTTTGTTCTTTTTTTTTTGTAGTTGCAATCAATATCCCAAGCCTATGAACTAATAGTGTAAGTGCTATTGGGTACATAATCACTTAGACTAAGTTTAGATGGTATGTCCGTTTTAGATTCTAATCTTTATTTTAAGATTTTATGATTCTTTCATTTTGATCTTACCTTTAAAATCCACTCATGGATACTAAATCACTCACATACTAGCTAATCATTTGCAGAAAATTTTCAACTTTCTTTCTTTTTTTTTCTTTTTTTTAAGACTCCTAAAAGAAAATAAAGATAAAGAAAGGGGAAAAAAATCTAAAAGCAAAACAAATAAAAAAAAAAACTCCTAAAAGGAAAAAAAAAAATGTGAATCTCCCTCCCCACACCTAAACTGTGTCATGTTCTCATGCACACAAATGAATACAGAGATAAAAATAATGTAGCATGTAATTTACACATCCAAAACAAGCTCACAATCATGACGATCCTTCAATCCAAGCATACAAAAGATATAGAAATATAAACAGTATGCTAGAATTAGAAATACTCACAGTGCAGTAGAAAATCAAGTTGTCGAATCAACGAAAATTCTCCATGTGTGTGGTGGATGCCTCCTTGCTTATCCTGTATCACTTGTAATAAACTCGGCACATAGGTTAGAGAAAGAGAAATAAAAGACTCACTAAAACTGACTCAACCAACTAAAAGAGAAATAAAAAGACTCAACAAAAAAATAAATAAATAAATAAAAAATAAACAAATATTTACATATGTACAATTTCACAACTCCCCCACACCTAGATCTTTCTAGGTCTATTCCCTCGAGCTCGCTTCCCATCATTCCAATGGGTTCTCTTTAATGGACAAAGTGGAGAGGTTAATCTTTTTGTCATCTTTAATTTCATCCTCTCCAGCTTGTTCATTACCTTCCTCCATCTCCTCTTTCTCTTCTTCCCATACCTCCTCACAAATTCATCATTTTCACACAACATAAATAGAGTGCCCGCAATATGATTGCCTATGAATTTAAGCTCATCCTCAAATATCACCTCAAAATTTTGATCAACAATTTTCTTTGGAGGTGTGTAACTAATCAAAGCATCCCTAGCCGGTTCATCCAAATATATGAGTTCGTCTTCAAATAGGTCTTCAGAGCTTTGATTAATTAGAGATTCTTGAATCAAGTTTTGAAAAGTATGATCATTGGTTGGCTCATCGAAAGTGAAGATACTCAAATCGAGTTTTGTTTTCTCAAAGGGAACTCTAAACTCAAGATCCTCAACACATGTTTTTTCATCATTATGATCATCCTCTTCAACAAAAAGCACATCAAGAAACAAAGACTCATTATCCATGTAGGCATTCTCACAATTTTGATTAGTGTGCTCCATTTTCTCCATATGAGTGGATGCAATTTTCTGCTCCTCAACATTTATCTTTTCACAGAACTTAGAAAATTCATCCTCAAATTTCTTTTGAAGTAAAAATTCATCATTGTCATATTCCTCTTCACAATCAGATTCAACTGGCTTCACACGAGGTGTACGTGTAGCCAAATAATTTCTAATCACTTCATCCAGACACTGAGGATCATTATCAAGTTTGTACCCCTCATGGACCTTCACAACTTCCTCAACAGGCTGCTTATGTTCAAGCTCTTCAAATTGATCAAGATGAAATAATTGGGACTCGAAGGGCATCTCGATGGAATGATTAGACATGTCATTATGGCCAACGATTTGCTCTTTGGGTCTATCAGTTTGGCATTTGTTTATCTTATGAAAGTTGATGTGCTCTTGAATGGACATGGGTCTAGTCGGCATTGGTTCATGAACTAGTTGACTAGAAAAGGGATCCTTCTCTTGCTCACTAACCAACTCATTTGCTGGCCTGTTTAAGCAGTCTCTAGTGTCATAGAGCACTTGCTTTGAAGTTTGCCTGAAAGTTTCAAAAGCTTCCTCTAGTATTGGTTCTTTGTCCACCTGATTGCCATTTAGCTCAATTTGTGAAAGTTGATGGAACTCTTGAACTTGATCTGGACTTGTGGTTGGAACAGGTTGATTGAGATGAGTCATTATCTTATCCATGTGAGCACATGCCTCGATTAACTGCTGATTGGTTTCGGCTATAGTCTACTGCATGGCTTTAAAACTCTCCTCTAATGTGCTCATCGGTTTCTCATAATCATTGTCAAATCCCCAAGATAGAGGTGATGGTTCAGTGTAGGACCAATTAGATTGAGAATTTTGATATGATTGATCCCAAGAAAATTGAGGACAATTCCAACCCTCCGAATTGAAGTTTGATGGATAAGGTTCGCTCGTAGATCCTTGAAATGTATGGAATTGATTTTGACCTGGTCCCAGCGAAAACCCTACCGAAGGACATTGTTCTGAAGGATGATTTGGATCTTGACAGTGATGACAACTCATGGGATGATATGAAGAAAATGAATAGTTCGTGGGATGGATGTATTCATTAAAATCTGGAAGAGAGGTTAGTGGGTGGAAAGGAGGGTCTGGCCTATAAAATGGATCGTAACCAAATGAATTTGGATAGGCCATGGGGAAAGAATTTTTTTTTTTTTTAAATTTTTTTTTTGGCTTTTGAGTTTTTTTTTTTTTTTTAATAATCCGGTATAGGTGTCAAAACTAAAGATGGAACACCGTGTCCCCGGCAACGGCGCCAAAAACTTGATGGGGAGATTCTGTCTCCTCGTTTTAAATTAACCGCAAGCGCACGGTCGTTCGATGTAGCACTTGAGGGTCGGTCCACAGGGACAGGTGGTTCTTTTGGTTATGACACTTCTACACGAATGGATCAAAAGATTTATGGATCTTGAGTGAGTTGTGTGAACTAATTATAGTAAAAGAAAGGTGAAGCACCTAGGATCGAATTCCCTAAACGAGCATCAAGCGGACAATTTTGGTCTCCATACCAGTTCGTAATACACACCAAATCTCTATGTCTAAGAGGCACATTAATTCTGGACACTAGATTTAAGCACAAGCTATTATCCTGTTACATAGTCCATCAAAGATGAATTAACTAAATTAAACAGATAACATGAGTGCAACAGACCCTAAGCATGGACCATTAACCCCCGATACATAGCCTGTCAAATATCCAGTTATTCTAGAAATTAATTTCCTAAAGGTAGTAGGTCAATTGGTGTGCATACGTCATAAATAGGAGACTGACTCGGTCCACAAGAATTAAGTCTAGGTTCATCTCCCCTAAGTACTCGCTGAAAAATTACCTACTCATGTTAAGTTAACAATAAGCTAAACTAATTAAATCAGTTTACAATTATCTAATTTAATTAAATAATTAATTGCAAGCATATATTAATTAAACTAAACTAATCAAATTAAACTAATTAAAAAAAATAAAAAAATTAAAAAAAATCTTACCTGCAGGGGGCGGCGCCCCCTGCCTCTTCAAAATGGGGGCGCCACTTGGCGCCCTTGCGTTTCAAATGGAGGGCGCATCTCTGCGCCCTCTGTTATGATTGTGCAGAGGCGCCTGTTGGCGCCTCTGTACATTATCTTTTTTTTCTTTTTTCTTTTTTTTTAATAATCTAAATTAGAGGATTAAAATAAAACTACAAGAGAGAAATTTCAGGAAAATAAAAATAAAAAAATAAAATGCTCTAAATAAAATTCTTACCTCTAAAGTCCGAGATTGAAATTAGAAGAGACATCCATCAGATGAAAATAACTTTGAAAAATTGATCAAAATCCAAGGCTTGATTATGAGAGAAAAAATTCTAAAAAATAAAAATCCTAGAAAAAAAAAAACTCCTCCCCCTCAAAACCCTAGCCTTCTCTATTTATAGGCTTAGGGTTTTGATCATTTTACATAGAAGTCCAAAACATTTATTTAATTATACAGAAGAGCCATCAATGTCAATTTGCACTAAAGCCCCTGAACTTTACAAAATTGCGTTTTTGTTCCAGGTGACTTTAAACTTCTCCGAATATCTGGTGTCCGTTTTGAAGCGTGGTAGAGCAGCAATAGTGTAAAACATCCCATCTCGCATTTAGTCTCTAAAGCACGCTTTTGTGGTCTAGTTTTATTTTGATAGCTCACTCTGCAAAACACCACTAAAAATATCCGAGCAGCATTATTTATATACAAATGATAGATAAATATGGGCATGCTATTATGTAACAAAATCGTGCTGATCAGAGATGGTTATTGTTGGTGGAGAGGGAACCCTGCCCATTATATATATAGTATCAAGAAACCCTAGTTCAACTCATCATACATCTAGGCCCTTGATTTATAACACGAGTTTCACACGTGTAGATGAGTCCCACATTTTAATTTAAATACACTCCTAGTTAAGTGTAATTGAAAACGTGTCTAGACCCAAACCATTTAGATTTGATCAATTCTTTATTGGGTCAAACAATATAGGTTAAGTGGGCGGGTGCAAATATCCAATTGACTTGCCCAAAATAAATTAGACTTTAAAAACAAAATAAGTCTAACAATCTCCCACTTGGGCCAATCAAGTCATACTGAATAGATATTATGCATAACTTTATGACGTAAAAACTTTAACCGCTAACAAACCACGTTTCAGAACAATCTAGTCCATTAAGTGCCCTGTCACCGAACATGGCGGTCGTTACTGAAAAGGGAACACCTAGAGGGGGTGAATAGGTGTTAGTGCTAATCTAAAACTAAATGCAAAACTAAGTGCGCTAAATGCGGAAGCTAATGCAAATGTTGCACAAACTAATACAATACAACAAGTGTAGCCGAATTCCCCTTGCGAGGCTCTGAACTAACTCCTCTTGATTCCCTTGAAATGGGTTGAGGCGCTATGTGAAGCTCTTGTTGGATGAGTATAAGTTAGGCACACACTCACAAGCAATCCAAGCAATCAAGGATATAGCAATATAGATTATGCAATGGCAACACAAGTAATGTATATAATATGCTATGAAAGAATAATGCTTGCACAAAAGTAAAGAGAATAGAGTTGAGAGAAATTGGATCAAACGCTGACACAAAGATTTGTTTCGAGGTTCGAGTACCCAACTCTACATCCCCGCCTACACCACCGTGTAGGATTTCCCAATTCACTATAGGAGTACCAAACTCCTCTCTCAATCTTTACAAAGCCACCGAGGCTATACAACCACAATCCACCTCTACCGAAGAGGGATAAGGCCCGTAGCCAATACAAACACGATCACCTCTACCGAAGAGGGATCCAACCACAATACCACTCCGATCAACCTCTACCAAAGAGGGATACAACAAAAGAAAGGAGGGTTTACAACTTAGAGGCTTAACCTTAAACACTTCTCTTTTTCTCTCTTTTCTTTTCCACAAAAACAAGATCCTAAATAGATTAGGATAGGTGATAGCTCAAGTGTGGAAACTAGGTGTTTTTGGAAACAAGCAACAAGGAAAAACTACTTGGGAAATCTCTTGTATATGATAGAAATTAAAGATCAAATCAATATCCCAAAACCCTAGTTTTCTTTGATTTTCCAAAAAAACCAAAAAACAATAAAGATGAAATCTTTTAGCACAAAAACTATTTTGAGAACTTGTTTAAACACTAGAGAAACACTGAAATTTTTCTTCTTGAAAACCTTAGCCAAAAACCCAAAGAGATGGGGTTTATATAGGCCCAATACAAAACTAGCCGTTAGAGCTGAACTGGCAGCTCTGACAGGCAACGGTCGACCGGCCCGGTCGACCGCCAACGGTCAAAAATATGATCGTTGGGCAACTGCGGTCGACCGGCCCGGTCGACCGAAACAAACAGAGAGCAGAACTCTCTGCAGCGGTCGACCGCCCGGTCGACCCAAACATACAGAGAGCAGAGCTCTCAGACCCGGTCGACCGTCCGGGTCAACCGTCCCAAAGGCTCCAAACGTGCACAGTTTTGTGCACGTCGGTCGACCGACCCGGTCGACCGACCTCTGCCTAGTCGACTAGGTCAGTTGACTTAGTCGACTAATAAAAGCCTGGAACAACAATCTGGATCAGAAAAACATGTTAAAATATTTTCTAAAAATCTTTTAACACTTCTAAAAATCACCAAAAATAATTTTATCATTTTATATGGAAACACAAACTTGTGATAAATATTTCAAGACATATATCAATCATATAAATTCATTTTTGTGTCTTGCCAATTTTATCAAAACTAACACTAGTATCTTATCAAAGAGATGTTAATCTCAAAATCAAGTTTGATAAAAGTTAAGCATGCATGTATAGAGTGAAACAACTATACATATATCAATTAAACTTGTTTTGATAAACTATTCATGAAAACCAAATCCAAAACATGAAAACGTGTGTGTTGTGCACTTGAGCATATCAACTATACTAAGCTTTACAAATGGATCTAAAACACACTATCTAAACTATGGATACCTAAGTCTTCTTGACGATCTTCATCTTCAAGTAGACTTGCTCCAAAACTCCATCCATGGGCTAGGCAATGTATGATCTTGACGCTTGGCCCTGGAATCATCATGAAAAGCTTCTAAACACCTTGTTGAAGCTAAACACCAACTAATATCTTGGTTAATGATCTGAAACTTAAACAACACAAGATTATTAGTAAACATAACTACATGAGTTAATCATCATCAAAACTAGAGTGGAAGGCCTTTGGGCCAACAATCTCCCCCTTTTTGATGATGACAAAACTCATGGAGTTATATATGCATGGATTAAAGTTAAGCTTCAAAGAAGCTCCCCCTTAACTCATGCATAAACAAATAAATAAAATTTATGCAATGAATGTACATAAACATGTATGCATCAATATGTATAAAACACAAACACATGTTCTAGAAGCTCTAGTTACCAATTAAATTAATAAAGCATTAGCAACAAACACACTAGATGCTCTAGATACCAATAAAAACTTAATACTTACCAATAAAACTTAATATATGCAAAAAACATAAGTATGCATATATAAACATGTTAAACTCTCAAATAATTCTCCCCCTTTTTGTCAATCATCAACAAAGGGGTAAACAAAGCAAAATTAAATCAAACAAATTTTTCTCCCCCTTTTGTCAAACAAAAAGATCAAGAAGGGGTTAAACAATCCAAACAATAAAATGAGGGGTAAAAATCTTGCTCCCCTTTAAGTCAATCAAAATAATAAAACAATGTTCTCCCCTTTTGTCTAAAACAAAAACAAGGACAATAAGCAACATGATATCAATAGATAATATGTCAATGAAGCATCTTGATATCAATTGAAAATAAACAAAGATCAATAGATGTTATATGCTATATACATTCATGAAGAGGAAGACGCTAAGTTAGCTTCCCTACACATATGCATTACATGAAAGAGGGATGTTAAGCCCTAATTCACATAACACACATTATGTAATGTATAAGAGGAGATGTGAAGCTCCCCCTACACACGTGTACCACATAACGAAGAGATGTTAAGCTCTTCAATACAAGATACACTCATCATGAATCTATATGCATATAGTCAATACAAATCAAAACTTTTGTATTTTTCTTTAAAAAAAATTTTAGATACCAATTTTAAGTAAAAACACATGAAACATCTTGATATCAATAATAAATTTGAATGTCTAAATAAAATTTTGATACCAATGTAAATAATTTTCATATCAAACATATGATACCAATATGAAAATTTTCAATCATAAAGTAAGGGAGTGGGAAACAAATACCAATTGAAGAATCACCAATTGAAATACAAAATTAAATTTTCTCCCCCTTTATGAAATACCAACTAAAAGGATGCATGGGCTTGATACCAATTTAAAAGTAATCAATTGAAATAAAATTGAAGCTCAAGCACTAGCATAAACAAGATTTTGTGAAAACTTTATATCTTAAGCACAAATAAAAGTGTATGAAATAGAATGTGTACCAATCACCAATAGATGATACCAATTGAAAATATACATACACAATAAACATATGAGTATACAAAAAGATCAAAATGATACCGATTGAAAGAGTTCAATGATACCAATTGACATAGCAATAAGTTCAAGTGTATACATCATATTACAATACCTCCCAATCAAGGTTCAAGTTTTAAATGATTTTCATTTTTAAAGCATACAAGACCATGATCTCCCATCCATCCGCCCATTAAGGGTAGAGGTTTTCAAAAATAGATTTGAAAATGTAGTTTTGTTTGAAAAAACTCTACCAAAATGAAGAATACCGTAACTAGTTAAATGGAAAAACTTTTAAACTAGTACGAAATCCTTCAGGTAAGGAATACAACAAAATATTTTTCATGAAACATGAAGTCCAAATGATATCAAACACTCAAGTCAATTAAGCATAAATATAACTCATGAAAACAAAACACATGAGTAAATAAGAAATGTGAGTGTACTAATACAATGTGAACATCATAATCATGAAAATATTCAATTTAGCTCAATTATTCCTTAATCATGAAAACACGAAAATCATCAAAACTTATTTAATCTTCATGGCATATGTATGTCTAATACAAACTAAAGTATACATACATATCCGAAAAACAATGAGTCCACAAAGTGTATATGCATGAAGGCACGTGGCTCAAAAGGATAATCATGTATATCTAATAGTTTGGACAAGATAGACATATACATGAAGTTAAACAATTAAACACAAAATCAAGAAAAGCTAAATCTTCACCAAAACACATTTCATTTCAAGGTATATGTATGAATTGTCAACACAATAAGTATACATACATATCTCTAAACACAATTGAGTCCATATATAGATTTGCATGAAAGACAAATGACTCAAGGGGTATACATGTATATCTTAAAGTTTGGCAATACAACCATATACATGAAGTGAAAACTCATAAAACAAATTCAAAAATAGGAATACAAGTTTAAAATGTATGAATCATCAAAACTAGACTATACTAGCACATCTAATGGGTTCAAATAAGCAATCAAGCCCAAACATATATAAATTTATTTGTGGCCCACTATATGTACAAGTATAAATCCTAGTCTTAATGAAAACTAACATCTAAAAAAGTAATCTTAACATGAAGCATCTAAACACAATAAAGAAATCACCTTGATAAAACTAAAACATGATTATTTTATAAATTCACATGTATTAGATTCATGATGTACATTATAGTTTAAACAAAAGTGAGAACACTAAGAATGGGTTCATACAAGCATGTGTGTCTCAAATACTATATATGTATGTCAAGGATCTAATAATCATGACATTTACATACTAATCTATAGACAATGAAAACATGCTATAAAACATCAATATGAAAGCATGTAAAGAATAATAAGGAGTCAAGAATTGTTACCAAAACCTAGAAGGCAACTCTCCTTGTCTCCAAAACATGGTGGTCATCTCCACCAAATCTTCCCTTGAAAGTGATGCATCCAATTGATTTCCTTTAAGTCCGGAACGCATCCACTCCAAGGTGTCATCACTCTCACGTCATGTGAGAGCCCACACCTACATCAAAAATAATATGAGGGGTGGTCTTTGGTACCTATATCTTCTTGGGTCCATGGGGGTTAGTACCTTCTCTAATCCAAACAAACTTCTTTGCTAAATCTCAACATGTAAACGATCATAGCAAAATTTAGCAAGATGGCCTTTTCGGCCACAATGTGTACATGTGTACACATGAGCATATATGTGTTGATGGTGTCCGTGTGGAGCATGTGTATGCCGTGGAGGGTGTGCATGCATAAAAGTTGGAACTTGTTTCTTACGAACCAAGGTTTCCAAGTGTGTATAGTTCTTAGCACATTGGCTCATAGTGGAGCCCAAACAATCTACTCTCTTCTTTAACATACAAATATCATCATTGATCCTAGAAGAAGAGGTACATGCATTAGGTAGACTAGATGAAGAAGCTACACTAGTATGGCAAACATGTGCATCAATCTTATTTGCAAAACTTCATTTTTCTTTAAACAAATATCTAAATCATTTGAAATAGAAATAATTTATTTTTCAAAGCAACATTCTCTTTTAAAACAAAATCAATTTTGAAGACAAGTTTTTATTTTTCTTCAAAAGTGTTTCACAATCATTTTTAGATTTTAAAATTTATTTTCTTTTAATGCAAGTTCTAATTGAGATCTTAATGCATCTCTTTCATTATAGACCTCAACCTTCTCTTGCAAAACACAATCAAGTCTAGAATGCAAACTCTTATTTTCTTTTTCAATTTCTAGACTTTTCTTTTCAAAATCTTATAATTTTCTATTAACTTTCACACACAATGGATAGTTCTTCATTCAAAGCATGTGGATCAACAAAATCATTTGAAGAACTAGCACAATCATCATTATCTAAGTGGGGTTCCGAATGTACCTCAAGGGAGTCATTCCCTTGGACCATGAAGCATTGTGACTCGGACTCTCCACTAGATTCCTCCGGTTGGTTTGGCACTTGAAGCTCGGAGGTGGTGGTTGTTGTTGTCAATTTGTTCCACACTGCAAAGGCGGAATCAATGTTAGAAACACGCATAAGATAATCTTTAGATAATGTGCTTCTAATGGCCTCTAGGGCTTGTGCATTGGCCCCTATATGATTGCTATCACTAAGGAAGGATTCCTTGGTAATGGCAAGGTAAACTTTATGACCTAGGGTTTGTAAATAAACAGTAATCCTAATCTTCCAAACATGAATGTTGGAAGGGTCAAACATAGGTGGGGTCATGAAAGCCATGGTAAACTAAATGTGTGCAAGCAAGCAAATGCAAACAAAAGATTAGCAAACAAATGGATCTCACTCCTAGGATGTTAAGCCTAAGTATCAGGAGCACTAGCTCTGATACCAATTGAAAAGGGAACACCTAGAGGGGGGTGAATAGGTGTTAATCTAAAACTAAATGCAAAACTAAGTGCGCTAAATGCGGAAGCTAATGCAAATGTTGCACAAACTAATACAATACAACAAGTGTAGCCGAATTTCCCTTGCGAGGCTCTGGACTAACTCCTCTTGATTCCCCTTGAAATGGGTTGAGGCGCTATGTGAAGCTCTTGTTGGATGAGTATAAGTTAGGCACACACACACAAGCAATCCAAGCAATCAAGGATATAGCAATATGGATTATGCAATGGCAACACAAGCAATGTATATAATATGCTATGAAAGAATAATGCTTGCACAAAAGTAAAGAGAATAGAGTTGAGAGAAATTGGATCAAACGCTAACACAAAGATTTGTTTCGAGGTTCGAGTACCCAACTCTACATCCCCGCCTACACCACCGTGTAGGATTTCCCAATCTACTATAGGAGTACCAAACTCCTCTCTCAACCTTTACAAAGCCACCGAGGCTATACAACCACAATCCACCTCTACGAAGAGGGATAAGGCCCGTAGCCAATACAAACACGATCACCTCTACCGAAGAGGGATCCAACCACAATACCACTCCGATCAACCTCTACCAAAGAGGGATACAACAAAAGTAAGGAGGGTTTACAACTTAGAGGCTTAACCTCAAACACTTCTCTTTTTCTCTCTTTCTTTTCCACAAAAACAAGATCCTAAATAGATTAGGATAGGTGATAGCTCAAGTGTGGAAACTAGGTGTTTTTGGAAACAAGCAACAAGGAAAAACTACTTGGGAAATCTCTTGTATATGATAGAAATTAAAGATCAAATCAATATCCCAAAACCCTAGTTTTTCTTTGATTTTCCAAAAACCCAAAAACAATAAAGATGAAATCTTTTTAGCACAAAAACTATTTTGAGAACTTGTTTAAACACTAGAGAAACACTGAAATTTTTCTTCTTGAAAACCTTAGCCAAAAACCCAAAGAGATGGGGTTTATATAGGCCCAATGCAAAACTAGCCGTTAGAGCTGAGCTGGCAGCTCTGACAGGCAACGGTCGACCGGCCCGGTCGACCGCCAACGGTCAGAAATATGACCGTTGGGCAACTGCGGTCGACCGGCCCGGTCGACCGAAACAAACAGAGAGCAGAACTCTCTGCAACGGTCGACCGCCCGGTCGACCCAAACATACAGAGAGCAGAGCTCTCAGACCCGGTCGACCGTCCGGGTTGACCGTCCCAAAGGCTCCAAACGTGCACAGTTTTGTGCACGTCGGTCGACCGACCCGGTCGACCGACCTCTGCCTAGTCGACTAGGTCAGTTGACTTAGTCGACTAATAGAAGCCTGGAACAACAATCTGAATCAGAAAAACATGTTAAAATATTTTCTAAAAATCTTTTAACACTTCTAAAAATCACCAAAAATAATTTTATCATTTTATATGGAAACACAAACTTGTGATAAACATTTCAAGACATATATCAATCATATAAATTCATTTTTGTGTCTTGCCAATTTTATCAAAACTAACACTAGTATCTTATCAAAGAGATGTTAAGCTCAAAATCAAGTTTGATAAAAGTTAAGCATGCATGTATAGAGTGAAACAACTATACATATATCAATTAAACTTGTTTTGATAAACTATTCATGAAAACCAAATCCAAAACATGAAAACGTGTGTGTTGTTCACTTGAGCATATCAACTATACTAAGTTTTACAAATGGATCTAAAACACACTATCTAAACTATGGATACCTAAGTCTTCTTGACGATCTTCATCTTCAAGTAGACTTGCTCCAAAACTCCATCCATGGGATAGGCAATGTATGATCTTGACGCTTGGCCCTGGAATCATCATGAAAAGCTTCTAAACACCTTGTTGAAGCTAAACACCAACTAATATCTTGGTTAATGATCTGAAACTTAAACAACACAAGATTATTAGTAAACATAACTACATGAGTTAATCATCATCAAAACTAGAGTGGAAGGCCTTTGGGCCAACAGTTACCTTCTGTATATCGAGGTAGGACCTTTTATATCACAAGTTTCAGAACCCTTAACGACATTGATCAAATGTGAACATGTGGCATTGATTGAGAATTTAAGAATTTGTGAATAAAAAGAATGAAGTTTAGATTTCTTAGTCTCAATGCGAATCCGCTGTAGCAAGGGCTCAAGCGGGTCGTGATCCTCAGGGAAGGATGCGATGCAAGCTTTTCGACTCGATTCCTCTGTATCTTCAAAAATAGGAGAAAAGAGATTAGATTTGAGATATATGATATGAAAGATGTGGTTTTGCTGATCTTCTACCACAACCCTATTGCAAGTTAAGGAGATTGATCTTCATCTTGAGATGTATGTAATTCAGCCTAGGTTATTACGAATAATTCAAGTAAGAAAAACCAATACCAGATTCTAACTAAGTTACATTATTTAAAAGCCAAACTATGGTTCATCCTAACATCTAGGTACAGCTTAATAGAAGATGAATCTTAAATTTATGCTGTCCTAGTTCTTAAGTTTGAAGTCATGAAAAGTCTTTTTAATATGCAACCTAGATTAAGAATCTTAGTTATCTTATTTAATCTTCAAGAAAAGTTGTTATTAAACCTAGGGTTTCTGGAGATGGTCATCAATCTGATCAAGGCTTAACTGCTCTAGGGTTGCTTTAAGAATTTCAGCAAACCACTAGAGAGAATTAGTTCATCATCATTTTTTTTCTTTTCAATTTATATTTTTTTTATTGTTTAATAAGAGAGATTAGAGAATGAAAGAAAGAAAACAAATCAGAAAATCGATGATTAGAAACCAAACCAGAGAGATCACAGAAATAAAATAAAACTAAATACAGAAAATTAAATGGGAAAAACGTAACCTTTATTGCAGAATAATCCTCCAATTACAAAGCTCCTTCTTCTCCACAACGTACATGAAATGAAAGTTACAATCTTGCAGAAATTTAAAGAAAACGGCTAAAAGAAAACCCTAATCCGTCTCTGTATGCCCTCTCTGCTGCGCCTGCAGGGATATTTATAGTGCAGAAGGTGATAGAGTCCCGGATAAGATCGCACACGAAAGTTGGTAGTCAGCTTCATCCAAAATGCCGCAGAATCTGGGCTTTTGCCGCAGATCTGCGGCATTTCTGTGGAATCTGGCCACGCGCTTTGGCGCGTGGCTTCTTCTGGTCCATCCATTTGGGCGCCTGCTTCTAGAAGCTGCATCCTGGCTCTTTATTCTGGATTTTTCGAGATAACTTAGTAATCAAGCTACCTTGATCTCAAATATCCCAAATCTTCTATTCACGAATTTCCTTCTTATCTTGGGCTTTTATCCTCATCCTGCAAGTGTTTAGGGTTGGATAGAAGTCTATCCTTCCCTTATCTTTGATATTTGCAACTTTTAGCCCTTGTATTTGCATTTTGACTTCTTGTAATTGCGCTTTGCACCTGGGCTTCAAACATGGGCTTGGATCTGGGCTTTTGAGCTCTTTTAAGCTTTATTTATTATTAAAATAATAATTCGAGGCCTGCACACATTAAATAACAAAATATTAATAAATGTGCATTATAATATGAATAAATGTGCAAATGTGATGGTAAATATGATGACAATTATGCATTTTTTACTACTAATCACACCCCCACACTTATCTTTTTGCTCGTCCTCTAGTAAAAATCAAAAAGAAAAAGAAAATCTAATCTAACTAACTCACTTTCGTAGGAATCACGGTTGCACTTAGCACGTGCAACAAGCCGTTAAACCCCTAGGTTACCCTAGAGGACGAGTGTTGTCTCGTGAGGGTTTTCAGCAGATTACACCCACAAAATCCATAAAAAGGAAAATATTTGACTTATATTGGAAGAGACTAAGTAGTCTATAAGTTTTAGGATCCTCATTTTTATTCATTCTTAAACTTAGTTTTAATAAAGTCAATTGTTATTCATTTTAGGTAAGGATCAAAATTGAATTTTGTGTATAGTCTTTTTCGTTACCAAAAATCATATGCATCCTTATGAATTTTTACTAGGAATTCCTTGACTTAGACTCTCATGTCTCTTTATATTTTTTTTCTCTTTTTTCTCTTTTTTTTTTATATGTATAACTCATCTAATTTTCTTTCGTGTAAGCATCAAGGCTTCTTGAGGCCCTCATACCTAACTAATTGACTATTAGATGTGTTAATACATATATATTATTTTTCTTAGTCTTCTTAGGCTTTATAATCCACCCATCTAACGAACTTAAAGTCGATGACTCCCAAACCGGTTGGCTTTAGGGCACCAGGTGAGAAAACACCCCGCAGACTCAAATTCGAGTGAACTAGGCCCCAAAACTAAGGACTTTATTTTATTTACTCGCCTTTAGGCATGAATACTTATGCTTCATGAGGCACATGTATCCAGCTTAATTGGTGAATTTTTTTTTTAAGGATATATTTTTTTTTATATGAGGCACAAGGGTCTTTGTCTTAGAATCCTAGATATGCATTAGGTATGCAAATTTCATTAAGGTAAAAATCAAGACTAACTACTTATTCAATTTCTCCTCCTATACCTAAAAATTCAACAATTTATTTATTTTGACCAAGTCTTTAGAAATCCTAATCATGATTTTCCTAATCCTTAAAACTAACTTAGATTTCTTTCAAAAATAAGTCAAAGTATTATCCTTTTTATAAAAATTTTTTTTAAAATTTTTTTAAATTTAAAATTTTTTTTTGAAATGTTAGAACAAATAAAGAGAAAAATATTTTTTATTTTATTAATTAATCTTTTCTATATTAGTAAACCCTCCCCCACACTTATCTCATGCATTGTCCTCAATGTATGAAATGCATGAATGCATGAAGAAAAATGTAAAGAGAGGCAAAAAATAATAGTATACCATAATATGTACAACACATGTATCACTCTCACCTAGAGCTGCTTAGGATTCATCCCTCTAGCTCGTTTCCCATCATTCCAATGGGTTCTCTTTATATTGCACAATGGGGAGACCAACATTTTTATTTTAACTTTCTCTCCCCCCAGTTTCATCTTCTTTAGGCTCTTCCTCATCATATGTCCACCTCCATTATTCAAAATTCATCACACCTTTCAGTTGGAACTTTCTTGCCGAGAAATTCTAGCTCAGTTCCGTACATCTCCTCAAAACTTAAATCAACACTTTTCCCTGGAAGTGAATAATTAACCAACATCTCCTTAATCGGTGTATCAAAACACAGGAGTTCTTCTTCAAAGAGACTTTCGAAAGTTAAGTCAATCGGAATTTCTTGAACTATATTCTCATGCGATATTTCAGTGCTTGGCTCTTTGAAGATACTTAGATCAAATCTTCGTTTTTTAAAGGGAACTTTAAAATTATAATCCTCAACATGTGTCATCTTATCACTAAAATCGCACTTATCCTCAAATAACTTGTCAAGAAATAGAGACTCATTTTCACTTTCTTTTTCACAAATGTTCTCAATGAAGTTCACCTCAAATGTTTGGTCTTTTATCTTACGAGATTGGTTTTTCAGGTTGAAGACATTGACCTCTTTAGTCATGTTTCCAAAGGTCAACCTCATGGATCCATTCCTACAATTTATGATCGCATTTGCAGTTGCAAGGAACGGACGCCCTAGGATAACGGGAGTTTGAGATCGAAGAGTGGATACAGGTTCGGTCTCCAGAACAACAAAATCTACTGGGTAGATAAACTCCCCAACTCGGATGAGCACATCGGTAATTTCTCCTTTGGGAATTTTTATGGATCGGTCAGCTAATTGGATTGTAACCTTAGTCGGACTAAGTTCGCCCAACCCAAGTTGTTGGTAGACTGAGAAGGGGAGTAAGTTGATACTTGCTCTCAAATCAAGAAGTGTATGCTTAATTGCAGTTTGACCTATTGTGCAAGAGATGGTGGGGCAACCAGGGTCCTTATACTTGACAGGGATCTGGTTGGACAATAGCTCACTAATGTTAGTGGCTAGAAAAACTTTCTTGGGCACATTAGTCTTTCTCTTCTTTGTGCACATGTCCTTAATAAACTTGGCATACTTAGGGACTTGTTGAATTGCATCAAGAAGAGGTATATTGATCTTGACTTGATTAAAAATCTCGCGTACCTTATCCATTTGTGCACATTGCTTATCTTTAAGCCTATTTGGGTAGGGTGCGATGGGCTTGTACATATCTTCGGCTGACTTGTCTTTTTTCGTGTTGTTGGCATCAAGTTGAGATGGAGTGGGATCAGGCAAGCTGAATGCTTGTTTAGAACTTGATGGTGTTGATACTTGGTTATCAACTTGTTTTCCCGACCGCAATGTATGAATCGCATTGCACTGACTCATATGATTCTCTTCAGCCAAGTGAGCTTGACTAGAGTTCCTAGGGTTTGGGAATGGTTGACTAGGTAGAGTACCCTTTTGCCTTTCTTGCTGATTCATTTGCATCTCTATCCTAGTCAAGACTTGAGCCAGCGTGTCATTACTTTTAACGAGAGTGTCCACCTTTCTTTCCATATTGGAGAGCCTTGTTTCCATTTGTGAATATTGGAAAGAGGGTGGAGGATTTTGATAGGGTGGATTTTGGAAATTGTTGGAGAATTTGGGCCTAGTTTGATCATTGTTACTTTGGCCCCATGACAAATTGGGATGGTTTCTCCAACCGAGATTGTAGGTGGGCGAATATGGATTGTTGGTGGGCCTTGTGAAGGCCGCACTCATATGTTCGGGTAAGCTTTGATGCGCAATAAAGACGGGACATTCCTCGAACACATGGTTCATATTTTGACAATAAGTACAGCCCACCGAAGATGTTGGGCTGACTTGGTTCACAGAGACTGGTTCTTTTGTTTCAAGAGCCTCAAGTCTTTGCATAACAGCAGCTAACTTAGCATCGGTTGCTATGTTGGCCTCAATGGAATGAATACCTCCTTTAGAAGAAGTAGGGTCATTAGTCTTAAATTTTTTCGGAGTAGGTTCCCATTGGATGGTATTTTCAGCTAATTGCTCATACAATAACCATCCATCAGTTTCGTCCTTTTTCAGAAATCCTCCTTGGCACATGGATTCTAACAATGTCTTAGTTTGATATTCTAATCCATCATATAGAACTTGGCAAAGTCGCCATTTCTCTATCCCATGGTGAGGGCAGTGGGCAAGGAGGTCCTTGAAACGTTCAAAATATTTCCAAAAAGGTTCATTGGCTGTTTGCTTAAACTGTAAGATGTTCTTCCTAATCAGTTCAGTCTTGTGGACAGGATAAAATTTTTTTAGAATGCCTTAACAAAATTATCCCACGAAGATATTGAACCGGCCTCTAGACTATAGAGCCATTTCTTTGCTAAATCCTTCAAAGCAAAGGGAACAAACCTAAGTTTGATGTCATCTTTTCCTAACTTAGGAATATTCATCATGAGACATACTTCCTCAAATTCTCTTATGAAGAAGTATGCATCCTCGGAGTCAAGTCCATGAAATTTCGGAAGGGTGTTGATGTATTGTGGCTTAAGCTCAAATGGGTCAACACCTTCATCGTTAAGCTTGATGCAAGAAGGAAGAGAGGTCCTAATAGGATAGAACCTATCTTGGAGTGATATTGGTTGTGCCATGTGTGGGTCGGGCTTTTGCTCGGGTGGTGAACTAGTTCTAGTTAGCCTGGATGTAAGTGGGTCTCTCGACCAAGCGGACATGCACAATCAGCAAACAAGTTCACCCAATCAATCAATAAAAAAAGAAAAACAATCAAAAATCCTAATCTAGGGTAAGCCTTGACCTAGACGACTCCTAACTTTAGACTGTCCTTAGGAGGTCTATTGTCGACGTTAACCACAAGCTAATCGGCCAGGTAGGTGGCAAGACCGGTGAGAGGTTTTCCGTCAGAGACGTTCCTTAATTAAATAACCACCGTTCTTCGGGCTTTCAGCCCTCAATCCCCTACCTAGACACCGATTTGACAAGAGTTAATTTCGAACAATTTTTCTCCTTCGGTCAATCTCCTATTGAGTCCGAGTTAACCTAGGGCCAACGTCTAGTCAAATTTTACTTAAGGTTAGGGTTGTGAGTGTGACGGATATGATTTGTGGGCCAAGGAAGGGTGATGAAATTCCCACCTTATCTTGCTTATGGGTTATGCCCTTAAGATATTTTTGTGTACGTGTAAAGCTGTAGAAAAGTAATCACTCAAGAAAGCAGTAAACAACCAAGAGTGTTTCCTAATCTATATGCTATGCAAACGTACCTTGTCGCCAGCACTCTTCAACAGAATTAAAAAATTAAAATAGACACGTGCCCTAAATGCAAGAGTCTAATTTTTTTTTATTATCAACAAATGGGTTAATGTTATTAATTAGCAGTTGCAGAGTGATCACAGAGAAATATAATCAAAGCAGTAAGCTATTTTTGCAATTCAGAGCAACCTGCAGAAAACCAGATTAGTAGTCAACTACTATTGCCGCAGAATTGCGGCCCTGGCCGCGGATCTGCGGCAAATATGTAGGCCCTGGTGCTCTGCCTTCGAGGGCAGAGGCACTGGGTTGCTGTATGGCCTTGCTACTGCTCAGTTTTCCTGTTCTCTGTATCTGCAAACAGAACGAATAAAGAATGATTAGAACGAGGAAATCGTGCCGTTCCTTCCCGGCAACGGCGCCAAAAATTTGATTGAGAATTAAGAATTTGTGAATAAAAAGAATGAAGTTTAGATTTCTTAGTCTCAATGCGAATCCGCTGTAGCAAGGGCTCAAGCGGGTCGTGATCCTCAGGGAAGGATGCGATGCAAGCTTTTCGACTCGATTCCTCTGTATCTTCAAAAATAGGAGAAAAGAGATTAGATTTGAGATATATGATATGAAAGATGTGGTTTTGCTGATCTTCTACCACAACCCTATTGCAAGTTAAGGAGATTGATCTTCATCTTGAGATGTATGTAATTCACCCTAGGTTATTACGAATAATTCAAGTAAGAAAAACCAATACCAGATTCTAACTAAGTTACATTATTTAAAAGCCAAACTATGGTTCATCCTAACATCTAGGTACAGCTTAATAGAAGATGAATTTTAAATTTATGCTGTCCTAGTTCTTAAGTTTGAAGTCATGAAAAGTCTTTTTAATATGCAACCTAGATTAAGAATCTTAGTTATCTTGTTTAATCTTCAAGAAAAGTTGTTATTAAACCTAGGGTTTCTGGAGATGGTCATCAATCTGATCAAGGCTTAACTGCTCTAGGGTTGCTTTAAGAATTTCAGCAAACCACTAGAGAGAATTAGTTCATCATCATTTTTTTTTCTTTTCAATTTATATTTTTTTTATTGTTTAATAAGAGAGATTAGAGAAAGAAAGAAAGAAAACAAATCAGAAAATCGATGATTAGAAACCAAACCAGAGAGATCACAGAAATAAAATAAAACTAAATACAGAAAATTAAATGGGAAAAAGGTAACCTTTATTGCAGAATAATCATCCAATTACAAAGCTCCTTCTTCTCCACAACGTACATGAAATGAAAGTTACAATCTTGCAGAAATTTAAAGAAAATGGCTAAAAGAAAACCCTAATCCGTCTCTGGATGCCCTCTCTGCTGCGCCTGCAGGGATATTTATAGTGCAGAAGGTGATAGAGTCCCGGATAAGATCGCACACGAAAGTTGGTAGTCAGCTTCATCCAAAATGCCGCAGAATATGGGCTTTTGCCGCAGATCTGCGGCATTTCTGTGGAATCTGGCCACGCGCTTTGGCGCGTGGCTTCTTCTGGTCCATCCATTTGGGCGCCTGCTTCTAGAAGCTGCATCCTGGCTCTTTATTCTGGATTTTTCGAGATAACTTAGTAATCAAGTTACCTTGATCTCAAATATCCCAAATCTTCTATTCACGAATTTCCTTCTTATCTTGGGCTTTTATCCTCATCCTGCAAGTGTTTAGGGTTGGATAGAAGTCTATCCTTCCCTTATCTTTGATATTTATAACTTTTAACCCTTGTATTTGCATTTTGACTTCTTGTAATTGCGCTTTTGCACATGGGCTTCAAACATGGGCTTGGATCTGGGCTTTTGGGCTCTTTTAAGCTTTATTTATTATTAAAATAATAATTCGAGACCTGCACACATTAAATAACAAAATATTAATAAATGTGCATTATAATATGAATAAATGTGCAAATGTGATGGTAAATATGATGACAATTATGCATTTTTTACTACTAATCAGGCATGAAATGTCCTCTCATCAAATAAGGTACAATTCCAACTGGTTTTCACTTTATGACTCCAACGAGTCTAACTGCTAATTCAACAAACTCAAATGCGCAAAAAGGAACTTTAGAAAAAATAGTTACAACTTTATTTATCAGAATCAACAAATATCCATAAAGAGTACTTAGAAATAATGTTTATTATATAAAATTATCCACTCCCACAAAATCAGGATATCATAATGACTAGTCATCCCCCATATGAGCAATGTACTCTAAGAAGACTTTAGATGAAAGTTCTTTAATGAGTAATTCTGTAATGTTAAGAATAGTGCTATCACTATCAACAGATAAAATATGATTCTGATCTTTATCATTGATGACAAGAAACTTGATGTCGATATACTTCGACTTTGCTAAACTCTTGTTACTATTGCAGTAGAGTTTTGTAACTCTTATTATCATAGTATAGTTGTAATGGCCTCTCGACTAAATCCACCATCTTCTTATAATCAGGAAAATATAACCTGAAAGTGGATTTTCTATTGTCGATACATCCAGCATAATCTGAATATGTGTATCTAATCAGCTGCAACGGATCAGATTTCATGTAGTTTTCCGTAGATATTGCATTACCTTCTTGGCAGTCTTCCAGTGATCAATTTCATAATTGATCAAATTTGTCAAGTTTTTCAATGGTATGTGCTATGTCTGGAGGGGTACAAACTTGAGCATACATCAGACATCCAACCGTCAATGCATATGGAATGTCTTTCATTTGCTCTTTCTGTAAGTCGTTCTTAGGACATTAGAGTATACTTAACTTATCCCCCTAGAGCAATTCTTCATGCCATATCTATCTAGCCCCTTATCGATATAGACCTTTTGTAATAAATCTAATATTCCACGTGTTCTGTCATGTTGAATCTGGATGTCTATCACAAAAGAAGCGTCTCCAAGATCTTTCATCTCAAAATTCTTTGAGAGAAAACTCTTGGTCTCAAATAAGAGAACCATATCGTTACTTGCTAGTAGAATGTCATCCACATATAACATAAGAAATATAAGTCCACTCTCTTTAAATTTATGGTAAATGCATTGATCATCTATAATCTCCTTAAAATCAAAATTGAATATTACATGAATACCATTGACGTGATGCTAGATTTAGACCATAAATGGATTTCTTTATTTGCAAACCAAATATTATAAAACTTTCACTTTAAAACTTTCTGGTTGCACTATACAGATTTTTTTTCTCAATGCTGCCATTAAGAAAGGCAATTTTAACATCCATTTGGTATAACTTCAGGTCAAAATGAGCCATCAGTGCCATAATAATCCTAAAAGAATGCTTTATGAAAATCAGGGAGAAAGTCTCCTTATAGTCAATGCACTCTCTTTGAGTGAATTCCTTTATGACAAGATGTGCCTCATACCTTTTCACATTACCTTTCGAATCTCTCTTGGTTTTGAATAGTCATTTACAGCCAATCGGTTTCTTTCTTTTAGATAACTCTACTAAATTTCAAACATCACTGTCTTTGATAGATTTTAACTCATCTTCATGACATTTGACCACTTAGTGGAGTGAATGTTGAGTTTGGCCTCATTTAAGGATGTGGTGTCATCCTTTGCCCTTATGCCAAACTCATGCTCTTGGAGATAAACTATATAGTCATTTGTAATGACTGATCTCCTCTCCCTAGTTGATCTCCCAAGCACTTGTGGTTGAGAATTTTCAGGTTCTACCTCATCAGCATGATCTACTTCAGGATGAACTCTATATGTATCTTGTAAGGATGCAATTGTATTTTCATCTTAAAGTGGAACAACTACTTTATCATTTGGAACAATTGTCAAGAGTATAACAATATGTTCTCCTTAAATATGAAATCCTTATGTAGTTGACTCCCACTGTTCTGAATATCCTCAAAAAAAAATTAGCAATCCGTCTTTATGTTCTTCGTAGAGGGACAATAAAACTTAAAGCATTTATACCTCTCGAAATATCCTACGAATAAACATCTAACTATCCTTGAGTCCAACTTCTTCTCATATGGTATATATGGCCGAGCTCCCGCTGGAGAACCCTAAACATGTAGATGCCTAATACTGAGAGATTTCCTAGTCCATTACTCATATAGGGTTTTAGTTACTATTTTACTAGGTATTCTATTAAGGAGGTGACAACCATTTTTAAGGCTTCACTGTATAATGATTCTGGTAAAGTAGTGTGAGTCATTATACTCCTGCTCATGTCCTTTAATGTGCGATTTCATCTCTCAGCAACACCATTGTGACGAGGTGTCCCTGACATGGTGTACTAAGCGACAGTGCCACACTCTTTCAGAAATTGATAAATAATTATGGACATCTACCTGATCCATCGTATCTGTCGTAATACTCACTATAACGATCAGATCTAACAGCTTTAATCCTTCTATTTAGTTGATTTTCAACTTCAGCTTTATACATTTTAAACATGTTCAGTGATTGAGATTTCTCATGTAACAAGTATAGGTACCCATAATGATAGAGATTATCTGTAAAAATGATGAAATATTCCTAACCATTCCAAGAAGTTGTAGGGAATAGACCACAAATGTTTATATACACCAAATCTAAGACATCTTGAACTCTGTTTAGTACCAAACTTTCTAATATTTCTTCAATTAATGTTCGCTTAGTGCCTAGGCTATTCACATGTAGAGATTCAGTATATAAAACATGTAGTTTCAATGTATATAGCCATCAATCAAAATTCTAATACCAACAACTTTAGATTTGAAAAGTAGACTAAGCATTTCATTATCAAGAGTGACAGTAAAACTAGTTCTGTCTAACAAATGAAATAGAAATATGATTCCACCAAAAAAAGATGGTATATATAAAGTCTCATCCAAATCTAAAATAAAAAATCAAAATCTAATTTAAGCCTACAAACTCCAATAGCTTTAATTGTAAATTTATTTTCATCACCCATGTATACGTATCGCTCAGCTGGGCTGGGTCTCCTTTGGGTTTGAAAGTTCCGCATTCAATCGCTTATGTGAATTATCTATCCACTATTTATGAAGTGGCACCGAAGCTAAATTAATCTCAGAACAAGCATAAATATGAGATATACCCGCTAAATATCCATTTTTGATACTTAATGCTTTCCTACTTAAGATGGCTTACTTTCTTGCAGAAGAAGCATGCAATGACCTTAGGTTACTTTTACTGCACTTTTACCACTTAGGAACAGCTACTGTAGTGGTGTTTATATTCCTCCCTTTAGTTTCACTTTTTCTTTTCTTATTAGAAGTTTACCTTGGATGCTAAGTGAGCACTTTCAGTCTTTTCTTCTTTCAATCTCTTTCCTTTTCGGACACAGTGATTAATGAGCTCAGTGAGATTCCACTTTTTCCTTTGAGCATTATAAATAATCTTGAAAAAAAGGTTATACTTTATAAGAAAAGAGATTAGAATGAAGTGAACTAGAATCTCTTCAGAGAGTTTCAATTTCAGTGCCTTTAGTTTAGAAAGAAGATTAGACATTCCCATAATGTACTCTCTTATATTTTCTTTGCCATTGTAGCGCATATTTATTAGCTTGCTAAGATGCGTGCTGGCCTCAATTTTATCCGATTTAATAAACTGGTCGGCACTTCAGCTGAACAAACTCTTAGCACTGACTTTATGAGGCATAGCACCCCTAATAGTTATAAGAATAGTGTGCTTTATGACCATTAGACACATCCTGTAAGGCCTCTCTTACTTGTCATAATTGACCTTTTCTTTAACTGAACTTTTGTTAGTGATAGCAGGGGTCCATCAGTCCTTAAGGTGTAGTCTAGGTTTATGAATCTAAGAACAATCTTTTACGTGGTCCTGCCACTTCTTAAAGTTTGTACCATTCAATTTAACCTACATAAATGTATAATTTCTCATCAATTTAATATAAACATTGCATGTAACAAAATTCTACTATAATAGCCATAAAAATGAATTTAAAAAAATGCAACCAATTTAACCGATAGAGCTGCTGGCTAAACTTTCAGAACAAGTTGTGTCTCTATATGCCAACACTGTACTGGCCCAATATAGATACCCTAAAATCTAAGTCCTATGTAAGAGAACAGCCTTCCTTTGGGCCGACTGTCACTTTATAGGATTGGTCCTAAAGTTTAAGTAATCTATATTGACCATATAATGTATGTAATGACACAACCATAATGACAACCTTCCTTTGGGCTGATTGCCACATGCATGGGCCACACAAATCTACGCATCTGGATTATTGTTCTGCCATCGGACTAGTTGATGAGGGTAATGCAATATGTGCTTATAGTGTGACAACCTTCCTTTGGACCGTTTACCACACACCAAAGTTCTCCCACTTGCATTACCCATATCAAGTATCCGAAGCCATACATAATTCGGCCAAACAATAGTCTTCCTTTGGGCCGACTATTATCCGCATGAACTATATACGCAATTAAATAAGCTCTTTTATAAATCTTTAATTTGAACATGTATATATTTTTATCTATGTGTTATCAACTGTATTAAACATCAATATTCATTATGCTAGACAATATAAGCAATATAATATTGATGATAAAGCGGAAGCATGTAAGCATACATATTACCATGATAAACAAATACTTCAATGCCTTCTTTATATCGACTAACTGTTGTTTTGTCATGTCTAATACCTGTAATACTGTAGTGCTCATCATGAGCTTCGAAACGGCTATTTACATAATCAAAACAGAAGTCAGATGAGCCCGTAACGGCTAATTGAAGTTTCTATTGGTAAAATGGGTATGTCGGGTCTGAATCAAACCCTACCCGTAATGGTTAAGTTATGGATTTCTTCTTATTGGGTTGGTTTTAATAAACTTAATGTGAGATTAATTGGGATTAAGTTTCTTTATTTGATTAGAATTCTATCCCAAAAATTTTCTAATAGATTAGAATTCTATCTCAACCCTAAAACTCAAAATAATCTCAACAATTTAAATTTAAATTTTTATGAGATTAATTAGGGAGTAGTTTTCTTATTAGATTAAAATTATGTCTCTAAATTTCTACTCCTAACTAATCTCATAATCCCCTTAATTAAGAAACCCAAAATCAAATAAACATTTTTTTTTTAAAAAAATTTTCCGTTGCCTACATGCATGCGTCTGCATGCATGCAGACACATGTGATACTCTATTTTTTTTTTAAATTTTGAAAACTTCTTCATGCGCATGCATCTAACATCCCAATTTTCTTTTTTTTTTTGGAAATCTGGCCGCATGCATGCAAGACATGCAAGTCTTGCATGCATGTGTCCACACAGATGCATGCGCTATCCCCACTTTTTTTTAATTTCTTTAAATTTAATAACACACAGGGAAAAAGAAAAAAATTATGTACATGTAAAAATCAATAATATCGTTCCTTAAACTTTTAATTCAATATATGAAACACAAATATTTATTGAATAAAGGGTTGAATTATTCATGTGATTTATATATCGAGATCGAAGGACTTCTGTAGATGCCGATGATCTGATAAAGAGGAGGCTCTGATACTAATTATTAGATTTAATTTTATTTCATACAAGATCTCATACATGCATAGCCTCTTTATCATGATCAAAGGGAAGGAGGATTTTAGGCGTACCTGATTCCATCAGCAAAGAGATGCCGAAAGTTGCACGATCTCAAGTACGCGGAGTTGAGGGAGAGGATTCTTTTCTCCAGCTACCAAGTTCTCTTCTTTATCTTAGAGGAGATGAGAGGCCTCCAAGAGAGATGGTTAGTGTTAGTGGAGAGGAACCCTACCATGATATAACATTAATAAACCCTAGTTCAACTGATCATAAATTTAGGCCCTTGATTTATAACACGAGTTCCACACGTGTAGATGAGTCCACATTTTAATTTAAGTATACTCATGCTTAAGTGTAATTGAAAACGTGTCTAGGCCCAAACCATTTAGGTTTGATCAATTCTTTATTGGGTTAAATAACATAGGTTAAGTGGGTAGGTGCAAATATCCAATTGACTTGATTAGACCTAAAATAAATTAGACTTTAAAAACAAAATAAGTCAAACAATTGCACCTTTTGATTGTTGCTTCGGTGTTCAAGTTCCTCAAATATATGCAGATATCTACTTGTATTTTATGAAAAATTATGTTATATATTTTAGGACCAAATTATATTTACTTGATTACTGTGAGGTTCAAATCGTCCATCTTCTTAGAATATATCTAGTTGAGGTAAAAAGAATTGTATTTATCCCGTCAAATTCACCCTACGGGAAAGAATTTTTTTCTTATTTGTGAGTTCAAAGCCTCCAATAGGCTCAAGAGTTTACTTTAAACATTGTAAAGAGAAATTTTGATTAAGATTTAACATGCACGAGAAATATAAAAGAAAAAAACTCACTTTTATTGTAACATCCGGATTATTAAATTCTGATTTAATATCCTAATTTTGAGACTTGAAGTATTAAACAAAATAATTAGAGACGATTTGTGATGCCCTGGTTATTAAACCCTGATTTAATACTACATTCTCAGATTATTGAGGTTATAAGGAGTATCAGAAAACTCTAATACTGTTATTTTTATGTGATGATAAATTGGGAATTTGTTAGGGAAATTTGAAATGGATTTATTGGAAGAATTTAAATAAATGAGCATGTTAAAAAGATAGATATATGTAATAGTAATAATAATTATGGTGATGTATATACATGGGTACAAGTCACACATTGGTATATGACTATACTTCATGCAAATATCTAGGTATAGAAAAATTTATTCTCGTTACTTTAATTAGGGGAGATGATCTCATATTAGATGAAGGGCTAGATTTGAGTTGGAAATTTTGAAAGGCCAAGATTCACTTGATATGAGTGATGGGAGTAGGTGAGGGGGTAGGTGGGAGATGAGTGGTCTAGATTTCATCTCTTTCCTTATTCCCCTCTTATCCCCAAATTCAGATCTGAGAACTTCTCTCTCTCTCCCTCCCTCCCTCTCTCTCGGCAGGGATGGACGGCGCGCCAGCGCGGTGGCGCGCGAGGCTGCGCGCGCGGCGGCGCGCTCAGGCGGAGCTGCGGCCGGCCAGGCCGCGACTGGGCGGCCGGCAGCCGGCCAGGGGCTGCCGGATGGTGGCCGGTCGGGCCGGATGTGGGTGAGTGGGTTCCCCCTCTCCTCTTTTCTCAAAAATGCATCTTTTAGAAAACCCTAAACCTTGATCTTTTGAGTTGAGTAGAAATCTTTCTTTTCCTTGAACTATGCATGCAAACATTTTTGAGATTACATGACTTTTAAAGTGTATAGTGGCCTAAACTTGTTGTGGAGATTATTGAATTGATCCAATGACATATTAGTGAGGGATGTAAATGTTGTATTGTAGGACATATCATGTGGCGAAGGGGGTTTTCTTACTTCAAATTAATTGTAATTATTTTGAAGAGCTCATGAAATTAATTAGATTACATTTCATTTTCTAGATTCGTATACCTAGGTAATTGTCGATTTTAGTTGTTCAAAATAACCTTGTTCCCTATCATAGTTATATGTTGATGGTTCTCAAATTTGGAAAGATGAAAGCATGATTTCTTTTATTGATGATTGTTTGGATTTTTTTTTTTTAGCATGTTTCCCATTTAAAACAACTTGGGAGGGTGACTAGAGAATTGATTAAATTGTAGCAAGTTTTATGAACCAATGCTAATTCCTGGCGAAGGGCTTGCTTTTGATTTACTTTGTTTGTAATCCAAGAGAAGGGTATCGGAAATCGCGGTAACAAAATGAGACAAGTATTTTATTAGGGAAGAAATGAGTAGCTTATATTGTTGGGTTACGAGTCTAACAACAATTAGTTGAAGTATGGATCTTCCGGAATTGCATTGTAGCTAAATACCTACATAAAAGATATCTACAAATTCAAGAAAGAATTAGAAAAGAAAAATGTATTTTAATCCTTCTTCTACCGGTCTGCTTCATTATTCTCCAGGGTAGTTAGGATATAGGAAGAGAAACGTTGTGTTTAATGGAAGCCTTGAGTTTCATAACTATGATGTTTACGAGAGATAAATCGTAAGATATATTGCTATTAAACTTCTGATCATTAGCATAGATTTGGATGTAAACACATAAATTCTCATTTCATATACATGATCCGATTACTTAAAATATAGTGTCGAAGGAGAAATGAAAGCCAATGGAAAACTTGAATTTAAGTATGAAGAAGCCCTTGATAATATCCTTATGAACTACTATGCTCAATTTGTCCTTCATGCACGTCCTAAGTTGTCGATACAACATCCAGGCCTACCACCTAGGGTATATGACTTGTGCATAGTAATGGAGTTATAAATACATATCGACAAACTGACTCCAATAGTATTGGTTACATTTGAGTCTTGTCTATACTTTTGACATTTCACTCACATACCTCGACATCCTCATCTTAGCTTCACGTGTGTGTGTTACATAAACTCGAGATGTTGAGGAGATCCACATTAAGTATGAATAAACCAATGATTGACCCCCTCAGTCGATTTATGACTTTTGCATTCCTAACTCTAATAGGTATTGTGCTCCTTTTATATACAATTTAATAGATTGTCCTACAGCTACACAATTCTTTTATAGTTAAACTCATTAAGGATAAGCACTCGCGCACATAAAATGGTATGTGCGCAATCATAGATATTATTCTATAAAGGTTCTCCACTCAGGCTTCCTCCACTCATACAACTATTAGCCATACAAGTGATTGACCAATAGGGTGAATAATCTTGTTCGTCGAACTACACAAAGAAGTATGCCTTTATCCAGTTGATATTAAATATTCAAGAATCTTCATGGTTAAAAATATTGGTCGCGGTGTTTAAGCTCTAGGCGGAAACTACTTCGCTATATATATGACCATTGGAATGCTATTTAACAATGGATTAGATGCATCACAAAGTGTACCACATCCGAACCAAATCCATTCATGTTAGATATCATGAAATCGAAGAATGGGTAAAGATGGTTTGAGAGTCGTAAAGATAAATTTCGAGAAATGCAATTTATGTTAACGAAACCTTTGAACGTGACTGGGAGGCAAATGTTTTCGGATTAAACACTCAAGTATACTCCCATATTCAAGACTAAAATTTTGAGCTCGAACTAAAGAAAAATCTTGAGTTAATTACGAGCTGTAACAAGCTGAACTTAATTTCAAGCCAATCAAAGCTATGCATAACTAATTCCTTTATAAATAGGCTTCAGATTTTAATTTCAGCACATTGGTTATGAAATGGGGTTGAGCATTTCTTTTATATAGTTGAACTTCAGACTAACCTTGAACTTTTGATCCACACATAATTGGATTTTTAGTATTATGTCTTGAAATACGCCAGGGGATAAAAAATAATGGTGGCGTTTCAAATTATTATAGTTAAAGGGGGATAAACCGATTATCTGAGATGATGACCAAATTAAGTGGGTGTAATAATGGATTTAGAAACCCCGTAAAGGAAGATTTGAAAGTGAGAAATATGGGTATTCGACATATATACATATGTTCCTACCGATGGATGTTATGTATATGTAAAACCTTGTGAACATGATCGTTCTTCTATTCAAAAATCTAATTAAAGCATCACATAGAAGTACCCATATTATATATCTACACACATATACAATGTTACAAGGAAAAGGGATAGCTTCACCATCTTATGATCGAAGGAGGGTTTATTGCGGTAAATTAGTACTTACACTAAATGTGGGCAGTCTTGCGAGTATTAGACACTGAACCAATAATTAATTCATGTTCACCATGAAAGGGATAGTAAGACAGGCTTATAACTGAACACAATCTTGTGTAATAAGTGTTGCATTTAATATAGAATTTTGGAATGTGGTGTACAAGGGCATTGGCATGTGTCTTACTGAATAGAAATCATTATGATTGATATGAATATGATAGGTGTATATCACTTGATTTATGTACATAATATACATGGGTGGCATGTTTTGATTAAGCAATTTGTGTGAATATTCCTATAAGAATACAGTCTAATGGATAAACATTAATTGAGAGTATGATTGTTTTTATATAAGAAATGGTGTGCATGATGTATGAATTTTATGGAATTGGATGCACTGATATGGTGCTATTATGTATGTACACATTATGTTACAGAGGAAGGGACCCGTATTGCACGGGCGGAGTGCGAAGACGGTGCTATATATACATATGTCGGGAGGAAGGGACCCGTATGGCACGGGCGGAGTGCGAAGACGGTGCTATACATTATGTCGGGAGGAAGGGACCCGTATGGTACAGGCGGAGTGCGAAGACGGTGCTATATATCATGTTGGGAGGAAGGGACCTGTATGGCACAGGCGGAGTGCGAAGACGGTGCTATGATATACATATAATTGCATTCTTACAAATGATTGAAAATGAATGGTTATGTGTGATACAAATGTGTGTGTGTGTGTGTGTGACACTAGGGTATGTAGGATGTGTTATCGTATATGACAATGAAAACATCAGAATACAAGTTTAGCTGATTGAAATGAATACCATATATTGGGTGAAAGTGTACATGTGAATCCGTGCATTACTTGAAGTGTGATGCGATATTGCATTATGAGAGGTATGATATGATTATATGTTATATAAGTATGGCTTGTTATGTAAGTGTTATTTGAATGCATAAACTAGGTTTATGGCATAACTCTGGTGGTTGGTGTATTATAGCGTGGAATACAAGGCACGTGAGTAATACACACTATGTACACATAAGACGAGAGAGTTTGTTTATGTAACTCATAGACCTTATCACACATAAAGATGAAAATCTAAGAAAGAAATTGGGGAGTACGATCATAAGAGTCTGGTCGTCCTCAGAAATTTTAGAGATTGGGGTCTTGATTATTAAACTATCGGATGCCTCTGATTCTTTGTCTTCTTACTGTTTCAGTTTTCTCTTATTGCGTAAATATTCATACTCTCATTGAGATGTTATCATTCTTGATTTATTTCCTACCTTACTCACTGAGCTGTCGAGCTCACCCTCCCACAGACTGGTATATTGCAGGTTACTTGGAGGCAAGGGTCAGGGCTATGCTGCGTAGGGTTCGTTCTGAATTAATCCAACCCTTGTATTTTGGAATATTTGTGTTTGTGGATGATACATGTGGGTCTTGGGAGAGATTATAATTCTTGTACATATGCATATATAGAGAATTTTTGTAGTTGTTTCAATTCAAGTTGACATGTGAGATATCTTTACTGTATTGTGGTAATTTTGAAGTGTATTACCAATATGATGCCCATGAGAAGTTGAAAGTTATTATTCCGAAACTCTATGGATGCAGAGAGGGAAACTCTAGAGTTGTGTTGTTATGTTCTCAATAAGTAGGCGATGTCAAGCCGAAATACTTTCATGATTGTGTGGATGATTTTTGAATTCAGTTACATGGTTGGATTTGAGAATAAGTAGGCTGATGTTAGCCGAAATTATCATACTTGTATTGAATATCATATCCAATCAGTAATTACAAAGGAGGTGCTGCTGAAATTTTTAAGAAATAAGGAAATGATTTGAGTAATCAGTCGGCGTAAGTGGATGTTATATAAATTGAGGATTTATTAAACTTGGGCCGTTACAGTTGATATCAGAGCACATAATATAGAAAGAGGATAAACTTAGAATGAATAGTAGAAGAGGATTGGATTGATAGGGCGCATTGTTATGATTGATATGCATGGTTATGCTTTGCATGTATGTGAAAATATTGTTTAATATGGTGGGTTTAAGCGGGGTAGGAATTCTTACGTGTATGACTAATCCGGAAGCGCGGGATATTCTGTCACTACCTTATGTTCGAATTATGGTACCCACATGCCATAATTCGGATGTGTTCGACTGAGGGTGTGGGCTCTCAGTACGAGCTGCTAGTGGTATGGGACACTGGAGTAAGAAAGTGATTAAAATATCAAGCGAGTTAAGATTAAGTCGGATCGTAAGAATATAGTATAGAAAGTTATTCAAGAGATAATAAGTTCCCGAGGAAAAGGATCGAGAGGGATATTATATGGAAGTAAGATTTTGAAGTATACAGAAGGAATGTGAAGGTTTTGTACCTATCTGTTTCAGGCATGCCAAGTTTCGAGGACGAAACTTTTGTAAGGGGAGTAGAAATGTAACATCCGGATTATTAAATTCTGATTTAATATCCTAATTTTGAGACTTGAAGTATTAAACAAAATAATTAGAGACGATTTGTGATGCCCGGATTATTAAACCCTGATTTAATACTACATTCTCGGATTATTGAGGTTATAAGGAGTATCAGGAAACTTTAATACGGTTATTTTTATGTGATGATAAATTGGAATTTGTTAGGAAAATTTGAAATGGATTTATTGGAAGAATTTAAATAAATGAGCGTGTTAAAAAGATAGATATATGTAATAGTAATAATAATTATGGTGATGTATATACATGGGTACAAGTCACACATTGGTATATGACTACACTTCATGCAAATATCTAGGTATAGAAAAATTTATTCTTGTTACTTTAATTAGTGGGAGATGATCTCATATTAGATGAAGGGCTAGATTTGAGTTGGAAATTTTGAAAGGCCAAGATTCACTTGATATGAGTGATGGGAGTAGGTGAGGGGGTAGGTGGGAGATGAGTGGTCTAGATTTCATCTCTTTCCTTATTCCCTTCTTATCCCCAAATTCAGATCTGAGAACTTCTCTCTCTCTCTCTCTCTCCCCCCTCCCTCCCTCTCTCTCTCGGCAGGGCTGGACGGCGCGCCAGCGCGGTGGCGCGCGCGGCGGCGCGCGGCGGCGCATCCGGGTTGCGCGCGCGCTCAGGCGGAGCTGCGGCCGGCCAGGCCGCGACTGGGCGACCAGCCAGGCCGCGGCTGGGCGGCCGGCAGCCGGCCAGGGGCTGCCGGATGGTGGCCGGTCGGGCCGGATGTGAGTGAGTGGGTTCCCCCTCTCCTCTTTTCTCAAAAATGTATCTTTTAGAAAACCCTAAACCTTGATCTTTTGAGTTGAGTAGAAATCTTTCTTTTCCTTGAACTATGCATGCAAACATTTTTGAGATTACATGACTTTTAAAGTGTATAGTGGCCTAAACTTGTTGTGGAGATTATTGAATTGATCCAATGACATATTAGTGAGGGATGTAAATGTTGTATTGTAGGACATATCATGTGGCGAAGGGGGTTTTCTTACTTCAAATTAATTGTAATTATTTTGATGAGCTCATGAAATTAATTAGACTACATTTCATTTTCTAGATTCGTATACCTAGGTAATTGTCGATTTTAGTTGTTCTAAATAACCTTGTTCCCTATCATAGTTATATGTTGATGGTTCTCAAATTTGAAAATATGAAAGCATGATTTCTTTTATTGATGATTGTTTGGATTTTTTTTTTTTAGCATGTTTCCCATTATAAACAACTTGGGAGGGTGACTAGAGAATTGATTAAATTGTAGCAAGTTTTATGAACCAATGCTAATTCTTGGCGAAGGGCTTGCTTTTGATTTACTTTGTTTGTAATCCAAAGAAGGGTATCGGAAATCGCGGTAACAAAATGAGACATGTATTTTATTAGGGAAGAAATGAGTAGCTTATATTGTTGGGTTACGAGTTTAACAACAATTAGTTGAAGTATGGATCTTTTGGAATTGCGTTGTAGCTAAATACCTACATAAAAGATATATACAAATTCGAGAAAGAATTAGAAAAGAAAAATGTATTTTAATCCTTCTTCTACCAGTCTGCTTCATTATTCTCCAGGGTAGTTAGGATATAGGAAGAGAATCGTTGTGTTTAATGGAAGCCTTGAGTTTCATAACTATGATGTTTACGAGAGATAAATCGTAAGATATATTGCTATTAAACTTCTGATCATTAGCATAGATTTGAATGTAAACACATAAATTCTCATTTCATATACATGATCCGATTACTTAAAAATATAGTGTCGAAGGAGAAATGAAAGCCAATGGAAAACTTGAATTTAAGTATGAAGAAGCCCTTGATAATATCCTTATGAACTACTATGCTCAATTTGTCTTTCATGTATGTCCTAAGTTGTCGATACAACATCCAGGCCTACCACCTAGGGTATATGACTTGTGCATAGTAATGGAGTTATAAATACATATCGACAAACTGACTCCAATAGTATTGGTTACATTTGAGTCTTGTCTATACTTTTGACATTTCACTCACATACCTCGACATCCTCATCTTAGCTTCACGTGTGTGTGTTACATAAACTCGAGATGTTGAGGAGATCCACATTAAGTATGAATAAACCAATGATTGACCCCCTCAGTCGATTTATGACTTTTGCATTCCTAACTCTAATAGGTGTTGTGCTCCTTTTATATACAATTTAATAGATTGTCCTACAGCTACACAATTCTTTTAATAGTTAAACTCATTAAGGATAAGCACTCGCGCACATAAAATGGTATGTGCGCAATCATAGATATTATTCTATAAAGGTTCTCCACTCAGGCTTCCTCCACTCATACAACTATTAGCCATACAAGTGATTGACCAATAGGGTGAATAATCTTGTTCGTCGAACTACACAAAGAAGTATGCCTTTATCCAGTTGATATTAAATATTCAAGAATCTTCATGGTTAAAAATATTGGTCGCGGTGTTTAAGCTCTAGGCGGAAACTACTTCACTATATATGTGACCATTGGAATGCTATTTAACAATGGATTAGATGCATCACAAAGTGTATCACATCCGAACCAAATCCATTCATGTTAGATATCATGAAATCGAAGAATGGGTGAAGATGGTTTGAGAGTCGTAATGATAAATTTCGAGAAATGCAATTTATGTTAACGAAACCTTTGAACGTGACTGGGAGGCAAATGTTTTCGGATTAAACACTCAAGTATACTCCCATATTCAAGACTAAAATTTTGAGCTCGAACTAAAAAAAAATCTTGAGTTAATTACGAGCTGTAACAAGCCGAACTTAATTTCAAGCCAATCAAAGCTATGCATAACTAATTCCTTTATAAACAGGCTTCAGATTTTAATTTCAACACATTGGTTATGAAATAGGGTTGAGCATTTCTTTTATATAGTTGAACTTCAGACTAACCTTGAACTTTTGATCCACACATAATTGAGTATCTGCACACAATTGGATTTTTAGTATTATGTCTTGAAATACGCCAGGGGATAAAAAGTAATGGTGTCGTTTCAAATTATTATAGTTAAAGGGGGATAAACCGATTATCTGAGATGATGACCAAATTAAGTGGGCGTAATAATGGATTTTAGAAACCCCATAAAGGAAGATTTGAAAGTGAGAAATATGGGTATTCGACATATATACATATGTTCCTACCGATGGATGTTATGTATATGTAAAACCTTGTGAACATGATCGTTCTTCTATTCAAAAATCTAATTAAAGCATCACATAGAAGTACCATATTATATATCTATACACATATACAATGTTACAAGGAAAAGGGATAGCTTCACCATCTTATGATCGAAGGAGGGTTTATTGCGGTAAATTAGTACTTACACTAAATGTGGGTAGTCTTGCGAGTATTAGACACTGAACCAATAATAATTCATGTTCACCATGAAAGGGATAGTAAGACAGGCTTAGAACTGAACACAATCTTGTGTAATAAGTGTTGCATTTAATATAGAATTTTGGAATGTGGTGTACAAGTGCATTGGCATGTGTCTTACTGAATAGAAATCATTATGATGGTATGAATATAATAGGTGTATATCACTTGATTTATGTACATAATATACATGGGTGGCATGTTTTGATTAAGCAATTTGTGTGAATATTCCTATAAGAATACAGTCTAATGGATAAACATTAATTGAGAGTATGATTGTTTTTATATAGAAATGGTGTGCATGATGTATGAATTTTATGGAATTGGATGCACTGATATGGTGCTATTATGTATGTACACATTATGTTACGAAGGAAGGGACCCGTATTGCACGGACGGAGAGCGAAGACGGTGCTATATATACATATTGTTGGCCCAATGGCCTTCCACTCTAGTTTTGATGATGATCAACTCATGTAGTTATATTTACTAATATTCTTGTGTTTCTAAGTTTCAGATCATTAGCAGGATATTAGTGTTGGTGATTAGCTTCAACAAGGTGTTTGGAAGCTTATCATGGTGATTCCGGTGCCAAAGCTTAAAGATCATACCTTTGCACTCGGTGGATCGCGTTTGGGAGCAAGTCTACTTGAAGATGGAGATCATCAAGAGAAGACTTAGGTATCCTAGTTTAGTTTAGTGTGTTTTAGATCCATTTGTAAAGCTTAGTTTAGTTGATATGCTCAAGTGCACAAACACACACGTTTTATGTTTTAATGTGTGATTTTATGAATAGTTGGATCAAAACAAGTTTTCATGATTTATATGTATAGTAGATGTTTTCTAGTTATACATACATGCTTAACTTATAGACAAACTTATTTTGACATTCCTATTCATGTTTTGGAAAAATCTAGTTTGATAAAAATACAAGTTTTATTTATGATAAAATTGGCAAGACACAAAAATGAATTGATATGATTGATATATGTCTTGAAATTTTTATCACAAGTTTAGTTTTCAAGTAAAATGATAAAACATATTTTTGTGGATTTTTTAGAAGTGTTAAAAGATTTTTTTACAAATTTTCTATCTCAAAAATCTGCCCAGAAAAACTGTATTTCAGGCAGACCGGTCGACCGGGACAGTCGACCGGCTGCTGTGTCCGGATATGCACAGGCTGTGCATGTCCGTCGGTCGACCGGGTCACGGACCCAGTCGACCGATATAGAGAGTCTGCTCTCTGTATCTTTTCGGTCGACTGGGTCGGTCGACCGATAGAAGGAAACTGTGTTTCCTCCTTGTTGGTCGGTCGACTGGCAGTCGACCGAAGCCCCAACGGTCATATTTTCGACCGTTGCCGGTCGACCGGGCCGGTCGACCGGTGGCTGTCAGAATTGCCACATCAGCCTAACGGCTAGTTTTCTGGTTTGGCCTATATATACCCTATTCATTTGGGATTTTGGCTAAGGTTTTTAAGAGAAAAATTCTGGTTTTCAGCAGAGTTTAAAAGAGTTTTAAAAAGAGTTTTAGTGCTTTTAACTTCTCATCTTTATTGATTTGGGTTTTGGAAAAATCAAAGAAATTGGAATTTGGGATTTTTGTATTGGCATTCATTCTCTATCTTTTACAAGAAATTTCCCAAGTGTTTTTCTTTGTTGCTTGTTTTCCAAAACACCTAGTTTCCACTTGAGCTATATCTTCTATCCTAAGTTATTAGGATCTTTGTTTTGTGTGGAAAAAGAAAAGAGAAAAGAAAGAAAAGAGAAGTTTGTGGTTGTGGAACCACTTGTTGTAAACCCTCCTTGCTTTTGTGAATCCCTCTTCGGTAGAGGTGATCGGAGTGGTATTGTGATTGTTTTGTGAGCCTCTTAGGTAGAGGTGGTTGTTGTATTTGGCTACGGGCCGTATCCCTCTTCGGTAGAGGTGGATTGTGTGTTGTATAGCCTCGGTGGCTTGTAAGGTTGAGAGAGGAGTTTGGTACTCCTATAGTGGATTGGGAAATCCTACACGGTGGTGTAGGCGGGGATGTAGAGCTAGGGGCTCGAACCTCGAATCATATCCTTGTGTTTGCGATTGTCCAATATCTCTAACTCTCTCTCTTTACATTTGTGCAAGCATTCATTTCTTACAAGCATCATTCATTTCATACTTATTATATACTTGCTTGTGTTGCCTTGCATCTTTATATTGCAATTCATTATTATATGCTTGGCTTGATTGTGTGTGCTTGATATTGCTATATCCTTGGTTGCTTGGATTGGTTGTGTGTGTGTTTCATCATAGCATTTCATTCTTTACTTGTTCGATCATATCTCATACAACACGGTTGCATTGCGCACCTCTAACCCATTCAAGGGGAATTGGGAGGACGGAGTTCAGAACCTCGCAAGGGGTATTCGGCTCCTAGTCGTGTTTTGAGAGATCGTTGCATCACTCATATTAACTTAAGTTTAAAAAGATCATTAGATTAGCATTCACACCTATTCACCCCCCCTCTAGGTGTATTTTCAATTGGTATCAGAGCTAGTGCTCCTGATATTAGGCTTAACATCCTAGGAGTGATCCATTTGCTTGCTAATCTACATTTGCATTTGTTCATTTGCACACATATAGTTTACCATGGACTTCATGACCCCACCTATGTATGATGCTTCCAACATTCTTGTTTGGAAGACTAGGATGTCCATTTACCTACAAACCCTAGGTTTACATGTTTATCTTGCGGCTACCAAGAAATGCTATCTTGGTAACCTCATTCATATAAGGGCCAATGCACAAGCCCTAGAGGCTATTAGAAACACATTGCCTAAAGATTATCTTTTACATGTTTCTAATATTGATTCCGCTTTTGTAGTGTGGAATTTATTGACAACCACAACCGCTACCTCCGGGCTTCAAGAACAAATCCAAAAGGAAGAGGAATCTAGTGGAGAATCCGATTCCCAATGCTTCATGGTCCAAGGGAATGACTCCCTTGAGGTACAATCGGAAACTCTATTAGATTGTGATGATAGTGCTAGTTCTTCTAATGATTATATTGATCCCCATGCTTTGAATGAAGAACTTTCATTAGTTTGTGAAAAATTAATTGAGAAGTATAACATTTTGAAAAAGAAAAGTCTAGGCATTAATAATGAAAATAAAAATTTGATTGCTAGACTTGATATTGTTTTGCAAGAGAAAGAGGAGATTGCTAATGAGAAGGATTCATTAAAATCTCAACTTGACCTTGCACTTAAAGAAAATGAACTTTTGAAAAATAAAAATGATTGCCATGTTCTTTTGAAGAAAAATGAAAATTTGACTTCAAAAGTAGATTTTATTTTAAAAGAGAATGTTGCTTTGAAAAATAAAATCATTTCCATTTCAAATGATTTAAATATTTGCTTAGAGAAAAATATTGTTTTGCAACATAAGATGGATGCACATGTTTGCCATGCTAGTGTAGCCTCATCATCTAGACTACCTAATGCATGTACCTCTTCTTCTAGGATTAACAATGATATATCCATGCTTAAGAAGAAGGTAGATTGTTTGGGCTCCACTATGAGCCAATGTGCTATGAATCATACACGGTTGGAAACTTTGCTTCGAAGAAAACAAGTTCCATCCTTCATGCATGCACACCCTCCACGGCATACACATGCTCCTCACGGACACCATCCTAACACTATGTATGCTCATGTGTACACTTGTACACATTGTGGTCGAAAAGGCCATCTTGCTAAATTTTGCTATAATAGATTAAATACTCCAAATTTAGCAAAGAAATATGTTTGGGTTAGAGAAGGGACTAACCCCCATGGACCCAAAAGACAATGGGTACCAAAGACCACCCCTCCAATTTTTGATGTAGGTGAGGGCTCTCACATGACGTGAGAGTGTTGGCACCTTGGAGTGGATGTGTTCCATGCTTAAAGAATACTTTTTGGATGCATCACTTTCAAGGGAGAAGATTTGGTGGAAAGAACCACCATGTTTTGGAGACAAGGAAAGTTGCCTTCTAAGGCTTTGGTAACAATTCCTAACTCCTTATTATTGTTTACATGTTCATATCATTTGTTTTATAGCATGTCATTGTTTAATGTTCACTATGTTATATCATGTTCATTAGATTAGTGATATACATGCTTAGTTGTTTAGAGACACCCATGCTCAATATAGATTTATATTTGTGTGATCTCACTTTTGATCTAATATGTATATCCTAGATCTAATGCATATGCATATACATATTGATCATATGAACGTTTGTTTCATGTTTTAGTTGTATCATGTTGTTTTATATGTGTTTTGTGCTTCATGTGGTATATACATGTTTAAATGTAGATTTTATCAAAACTTGCATGTATACATGTACACTTAGTGAGAACAAATTGACTTATATATGTTTTGCCCTTCATGCTCATTTGTACCCACTATGTGCACAAGTATAGGCTAGTTTTGATGATTCCTTTATTTATACTTGTCATACCTATTTTTATGATTCTACTTCATGTATATGTATTTTAAATTCAAACCTAATAAATATACATGTATACCCATGAGTCTTTTGCCTTCAATGCAAATATTTTTAATAGACTCGTTTATGGTTGGGATATGTATGCATATTGTTAGATTTGGATGGATCATACATATACCTAGAAGTTGGTTCACAAAATAAAAGAATTTTGATGAATTTATGTGTTTTGTTTTAACAAAATGATATTCGTGTTTGTCTTGTGCTTAATGATTTGATTACTTGTTTAAGTATTAGTCTTCATTAAGACTAGTTATATACCTATACATATAGTGGGACACAAATAAATCTATATATGATTGGGTTGAATGCTTATTTGTTCCCATTAGTTGTATGAGTATAGTCTAGTTTTGATGATTCATATATTTTAGACTTGTATTCATATTTTTTAATTTATATGAGTTTTAATTTCGTGTATATGTTTATTTTGCCAAAACATTAAGATATACATGTATAATCCTTGAGTCTTTTGCCCTTCATGCAAATCCTTATATATGGACTCAATTGTGTTTAGGATATGTATGTATACTTATTGTGTTGACAATTTATACATATACCTTGAAATGAAATTAGTTAATGAAAATTGGTTTTTTGTGTTTTCATATTTAAGTTTTACTTCATGTATATGTCCATCCAGTTCAAACTAATCCTATACATATACATTCCTTTTTGAGCCACGTGCCTTCATGCATATACTTTGTGGACTCGTTTGTATTTTGGATATGTATGTATACCTTAGTTTATACTAGACATACATATGCCTTGAAGATTAAGTAGTTCTATGATCTTTTGTTTTAGATAAGTATTATTGTTTAAAGGAATTAAAAGAGCTTAATGAAATATTTTTCATAATTGATTTTCACATGTTAGTTATATACTCGTAATTACTACCTTACTCATGTTTTGTTTCTCATGAGTTGTACTTTATTGATTAGAGTGAATGATTATTATGTGATTTTCATTTCTATGAAAATAATCTTGTTTTATTCCTTGCTTGAAGGATTTCGTACTAGTTTACAAAACTTTCCATTTTTAACTAGTTCGAATTCTTCTTTGTAATATGAGATATACCATGCTTGTTATTTCAATTGGTATCATTGAACTCTTTCAATTGGTGTCAATTTTGATCTTCTTGTATACTCATATAAGTTTTGTATATGTATGCTTACTCTTTCAAGAATATCAATGTCAATTGGTATCTAATTTTCATACATATATTTTTGTTTATGCTAGTGCTTGAGTTTCAATTGTGTTTAAATTGATTACTTTAAATTGGTATCAAGACTATGCATTATTTTAGTTGGTATTTCATAAAGGGGGAGAAAATTTGATGTTGTCTTTTCAATTGGGATTTGACTCTCACTCCCTTGCTTTGTGTTAAAATTGAAACTATATTTTAACATTATTGATCTCAAAAGTTTTCAAATTGGTATCAGGTGTTTAAAAGAACATATTTCTCTTAATGATGTCAAGATGTTTATGTTGAGTATTTTTAATTGGTATTTCAAAATTTTGTTTTTATGAAAGTTTCAATAGTTTTGACTTACATTGCCTATATGTGTATAGATTCATGTTGAGTGTATCCTATATTGAGGAGCTTGACAACTCTTCTTTATGAGATACACGTGTGTAAGGAGAGCTTCACATCTCTTTTTATGCATTACGTATTTTGTGTTATGTGAATTAGGGCGTGTCTTCCTTTCTTCATGTAATTCATATATGTAGGGAAGCTAACTTAACGTCTTCCTCTTCATGAATGTCTATCTCACATACGATTTATTGATCCATGTTGAATTTCTATTGGTATCTAGATGCACTTCATTGACATATTTTTAATTGATATCAATGTTTTGATGTTTAACCCTTTATTGGTTCTTGATTTAGAACAAAAAGGGGGAGAATAATTTGTTTTTATAATTTTACCCCTTTATTGATGATTGACAAAAAGGGGGAGAAGAATTTGGCTTTTGGCGTTTATATGCATGTATTTGTTTTAATAAGTTTTATTAAGAATGTGTTGTTTATGTTATTGGTATCTAGAGCTTAGAGTTTGTCTTACTTCATTGGTATCTAGAGCTATAACATGTTTATATTGTTTAATATTTTATTTTATTTATGCATGAGTTAAGGGGGAGCTTCTTTGAAGCTTAACTTTAATCCATGCATATATAACTCCATGAGTTTTGTCATCATCAAAAAGGGGGAGATTGTTGGCCCAATGGCCTTCCACTCTAGTTTTGATGATGATCAACTCATGTAGTTATATTTACTAATATTCTTGTGTTTCTAAGTTTCAGATCATTAGCAGGATATTAGTGTTGGTGATTAGTTTCAACAAGGTGTTTGGAAGCTTATCATGGTGATTCCGGTGCCAAAGCTTAAAGATCATACCTTTGCACTCGGTGGATCGCGTTTGGGAGCAAGTCTACTTGAAGATGGAGATCATCAAGAGAAGACTTAGGTATCCTAGTTTAGTTTAGTGTGTTTTAGATCCATTTGTAAAGCTTAGTTTAGTTGATATGCTCAAGTGCACAAACACACACGTTTTATGTTTTAATGTGTGATTTTATGAATAGTTGGATCAAAACAAGTTTTCATGATTTATATGTATAGTAGATGTTTTCTAGTTATACATACATGCTTAACTTATAGACAAACTTATTTTGACATTCCTATTCATGTTTTGGAAAAATCTAGTTTGATAAAAATACAAGTTTTATTTATGATAAAATTGGCAAGACACAAAAATGAATTGATATGATTGATATATGTCTTGAAATTTTTATCACAAGTTTAGTTTTCAAGTAAAATGATAAAACATATTTTTGTGGATTTTTTAGAAGTGTTAAAAGATTTTTTTACAAATTTTCTATCTCAAAAATCTGCCCAGAAAACTGTATTTCAGGCAGACCGGTCGACCGGGACAGTCGACCGGCTGCTGTGTCCGGATATGCACAGGCTGTGCATGTCCGTCGGTCGACCGGGTCACGGACCCAGTCGACCGATATAGAGAGTCTGCTCTCTGTATCTTTTCGGTCGACTGGGTCGGTCGACCGATAGAAGGAAACTGTGTTTCCTCCTTGTTGGTCGGTCGACTGGCAGTCGACCGAAGCCCCAACGGTCATATTTTCGACCGTTGCCGGTCGACCGGGCCGGTCGACCGGTGGCTGTCAGAATTGCCACATCAGCCTAACGGCTAGTTTTCTGGTTTGGCCTATATATACCCTATTCATTTGGGATTTTGGCTAAGGTTTTTAAGAGAAAAATTTCTGGTTTTCAGCAGAGTTTAAAAGAGTTTTAAAAGAGTTTTAGTGCTTTTAACTTCTCATCTTTATTGATTTGGGTTTTGGAAAAATCAAAGAAATTGGAATTTTGGGATTTTTGTATTGGCATTCATTCTCTATCTTTTACAAGAAATTTCCCAAGTGTTTTTTCTTTGTTGCTTGTTTTCCAAAACACCTAGTTTCCACTTGAGCTATATCTTCTATCCTAAGTTATTAGGATCTTTGTTTTGTGTGGAAAAAGAAAAGAGAAAAAGAAAGAAAAGAGAAGTTTGTGGTTGTGGAACCACTTGTTGTAAACCCTCCTTGCTTTTGTGAATCCCTCTTCGGTAGAGGTGATCGGAGTGGTATTGTGATTGTTTTGTGAGCCTCTTAGGTAGAGGTGGTTGTTGTATTTGGCTACGGGCCGTATCCCTCTTCGGTAGAGGTGGATTGTGTGTTGTATAGCCTCGGTGGCTTGTAAGGTTGAGAGAGGAGTTTGGTACTCCTATAGTGGATTGGGAAATCCTACACGGTGGTGTAGGCGGGGATGTAGAGCTAGGGGCTCGAACCTCGAATCATATCCTTGTGTTTGCGATTGTCCAATATCTCTAACTCTCTCTCTTTACATTTGTGCAAGCATTCATTTCTTACAAGCATCATTCATTTCATACTTATTATATACTTTCTTGTGTTGCCTTGCATCTTTATATTGCAATTCATTATTATATGCTTGGCTTGATTGTGTGTGCTTGATATTGCTATATCCTTGGTTGCTTGGATTGGTTGTGTGTGTGTTTCATCATAGCATTTCATTCTTTACTTGTTCGATCATATCTCATACAACACGGTTGCATTGCGCACCTCTAACCCATTCAAGGGGAATTGGGAGGACGGAGTTCAGAACCTCGCAAGGGGTATTCGGCTCCTAGTCGTGTTTTGAGAGATCGTTGCATCACTCATATTAACTTAAGTTTAAAAAGATCATTAGATTAGCATTCACACCTATTCACCCCCCCTCTAGGTGTATTTTCACATATGTCGGGAGAAAGGGACCCGTATGGCACGGGCGGAGTGCGAAGACGGTGCTATACATTATGTCGGGAGGAAGGGACCCGTATGGTACGGGCGGAGTGCGAAGACGGTGCTATATATCATGTTGGGAGGAAAGGGACCTGTATGGCACAGGCGGAGTGCGAAGACGGTGCTATGATATACATATAATTGCATCCTTACAAATGATTGAAAATGAATGGTTATGTGTGATACAAATGTGTGTGTGTGTGTGACACTAGGGGTATGTAGGATGTGTTATCGTATATGATAATGAAAACATCAGAATATAAGTTTAGCTGATTGAAATGAATACCATATATTGGGTGAAAGTGTACATGTGAATCCGTGCATTACTTGAAGTGTGATGCGATATTGCATTATGAGAGGTATGATATGATTATATGTTATATAAGTATGACTTGTTATGTAAGTGTTATTTGAATGCATAAATAGGTTTATGGCATAACTCTGGTGGTTGGTGTATTATAGCGTGGAATACAAGACACGTGAGTAATACACACTATGTACACATAAGACGAGAGAGTTTATTTATGTAACTCATAGACCTTATCACACATAAAGATGAAAATCTAAGAAAGAAATTGGGGAGTACGATCATAAGAGTTTGGTCGTCCTCAGAAATTTTAGAGATTGGGGTCTTGATTATTAAACTATCGAATGCCTCTGATTCTTTGTCTTCTTACTGTTTCAGTTTTCTCTTATTGCGTAAATATTCATACTCTCATTGAGATGTTATCATTCTTGATTTATTTCCTACCTTACTCACTGAGCTGTCGAGCTCACCCTCCCACAGACTGGTATATTGCAGGTTACTTGGAGGCAGGGGTCAGGGCTATGCTGCGCAGGGTTCGTTCTGAATCAATCCAACCCTTGTATTTTGGAATATTTGTGTTTGTGGATGATACATGTGGGTCTTGGGAGATATTATAATTCTTGTACATATGCATATATAGAGAATCTTTGTAGTGGTTTCAATTCAAGTTGATATGTGAGATATCTTTACTGTGTTGTGGTAATTTTGAAGTGTATTACCAATATGATGCCCATGAGAAGTTGAAAGTTATTATTCCGAAACTCTATGGATGCAAAGAGAGAAACTCTAGAGTTGTGTTGTTATGTTCTCAATAAGTAGGCGATGTCAAGCCGAAATACTTTCATGATTGTGTGGATGATTTTTGAATTCAGTTACAAGGTTGGATTTGAGAATAAGTAGGCTGATGTTAGCCGAAATTATCATACTTGTATTGAATATCATATCCGATCAGTAATTACAAATGAGGTGCTGCTGAAATTTTTAAGAAATAAGGAAATGATTTGAATAATCAGTCGGCGTAAGTGGATGTTATGTAAATTGATGATTTATTAAACTGGGACCGTTACATTTATTTTCTTAATTTGAAAGGTACATGGCTTAATCAAGAACATACACTCAGTGTACAGATATTAAACAGAAAAAGAGTAAAACATCAAACTTCGTCTATTTTATCCTTTAATGATATAGAAATTGAATTCAACTTCTTTGGTTGACACTTAAATTTGGCCCCTTTTAGTGACGCGGATGTCAGAGTTTGATCTTCTATCCGTTTTAATTACATGAAGATCAAAACTTAATTTTTGTCCCCTTTAGTGTCGTGAAAGTCTAAAACCTGTCTTTTTTTTTTTTGTCCCTTTATGGTGTAGAGGTTAATATTTGATTCGAATTTGGGTCCAGTCCTTTTAACGATGTAGGGTTGGAATTTAATCGGAGTTTGAATTTGGGTGTCTTTTAATGATGTGGAGGTCGGAGTTTAATTGGAGTCTGAGTCTGGGTCCCTTTTAACGACGTGGAGGTCGGAGTTTGATGGTCAATTTCATTTTTTTAGGGAAAATTTAAGTTTTGGTTCTACACAAAATGTGTTATTGTTAGTTGTGATGCACCAATGCATTGTAGGCTCTCGCGGCGATTGCTCGAGACTCAAAATCTTATCAAAATGCTAACTGCAAGGCTAAAAGATTTTTAATAGTTACCCAACTGCAACTCTATAAAACCAAAATATGAGGAGATGAACTCTATTTAATTAGGTACTAGAGGTTTCTATTTTCCTTTCTCCTTTATTGATTCCAGCTAGCGAAAGGCACGTAATTATTAAGAGATTTCAATGACGACACGTGACTCATGTCAAATATGTAATCCATGTAAAAAAACCCTCATGAAATTATCTCTCCATGAAGATAGGAACACGTACGACTCATGGGATTCATGCACCATGTGCTTCGCATTCTCTCTTTCAATCAATATTCCCTATTGTTTCTCCTAAATCTGTAATACCCCGTTTCCCGGAATACGTACTTAGTTGCGTATTCAGTTTTTCGATCGTATTTTTTCGATTTACTTCTTGTATTTGACCGATTTCAGTTTTAAAAATCATTTTCCAATATTATGTATTTTCTATGATTTTCTGGAATTTTCCTGAATTTAATTAAATATTTTCAAAACCGGTGTCGACCAGTGCCGCTGATCGATTCTCGGATTTTTAATTCACAAACAGTTAGGAATTTCTAGATGGTCCTTTAGACTTTATTTCTTAGAATCATATTTTCTATCTAAATACTTTTTCTGAGAATTTTATGAATTTATGAAAATTCCAACGGAGTCGGTAGATAACTGATTCCGGGGTTTTTAGTTTTAAAACTATAAATTATTTCTTCAAACGAATTTCACCATGGGTCTTAAAATATTATTCTTGATTTTTGGTAAAATTTTCGGGTCGTTCCGAGATACTTGAATTTCGGACGATTTCGGTATTTTCCGAAACGTTTTCCGCATCCTCGACTTAAACCCGGGAATTTGTCTTTTCATTTTTAAATCCAAGAGAAAATATTTTCATTTATAATTTCCCTTCCTTTTTCCTTTTTCTTAATTTCCTTCCTTCCTCCACAACCACAAGTTTTTCTATTTTCCCAAAATTCCAATCTTTTCCCAAAATTTCACCTCCACTCACTTCCACCAACCCCCTCATTTAATGCCCCTCTCTCTCTCTCCCATGGCCGGCCAAGTGGCCAAGAAGAGGGACACTCATCCCCTCCCCTATTTACACAAAGCCCCCTCTCTTCTACATAAATTGCATCTCCTTTACAAAATCAAAAACCTATTTAAACATTCCCTTTGCACTTCTTTTCCTTTTTTACTTCCTTCCACCAAGAGAAACCTTCACCCTCACCCTCCAAACCCAACTCACTCAAACCCTCAACTCCAAACATCACACCTAGGTCATCTTCTCCATCTCAAGCAACCACCACTTCTTTGGATTGGGATCGTCCGCAACATCGCCAAGGATCTAGTTGGTGATTTTGTTGACAACAACCTTTTCGGAACTCGTAAAGCTTCGATTAACCAATCCTAGTGAGTATTTTTACTCACCAAGACTTGTCTAATTCCTAGCACACTTGTGTTCTCATATCTTGTATATTTACATCTTCAAATCATGTTTTTAGACATCAAACACAACCATCAGAAAATCTGTTCTATATTCTGTTTCTAGACGATTAGTCGACTTGACCTAGGAATTAGTCGACTAACCCATCTTTTTTGAAACGTAACTTTTCTGGAACACAGTTTTAGTCGACTAATCCAGACTGTTAGTCGACTAGAGACCACTATTAGTCGACTAACCATTCCTCCCTAGTCGACTACTTTTTCCTGAAATAAAACATCAACTCTCTGTATCCCAGATTTAGTCGACTAAGTATCTGTTAGTCGACTTGTAGTCACTGTTAGTCGACTACCCTTTTTCCCTAGTCGACTAACTTTCCCTGAAACAGAATCTCAACTCTCTGGAACCCAGTTTTAGTCGACTAATTCAGACTGTTAGTCGACTAGAGACCACTATTAGTCGACTAACCCTTCCACCTAGTCGACTAATTTAGGCTGTTCACTATAGTTGACTTCTTTTCTGAAATTAGATCTTACCCTTGATACATATGTGATATATTATCCTTGCTTATGCTTCATAACTGGTACTTCATGACATATTACTTGATGGACATTACTTCTTGTTACTTCATGACTTATTATTGTGTAGCTCATTCCATAACTTGTTAATAAATGGATATCACCACCTATCATGCCATCACTTGAACCAAGTATGATACACTTGACTTTTGTATAAAATGGACCAACTTATATTGGGTCGGGGGAAAACATGCGGATATCGATATGTGTTCGTGTTTACAGTGGTTTTAGGAATGTTGTGCAACTCATGTTCCGGTCTGACCTGTGGGCCACCAGGGGACCGAGGGGAGTGCTTGCTCCCTCCTTACTGGTACCATCATGATAAGGGCATACATAAGTCCCTCCTGTTAGCCTAGCGGCTGGCTTCCGTCATCAAGTAACGGAACAATCCTGGACCGTTATCCCGGGCATGTACGGGATCCACTGTAAACATAGTTCGTCGATACAACCGCTGGTTTCTAATAACAACCTTGCTTTACTAGGATATGGATCTATGTGAGCTGGGACGCTGGGTCACATAGCTAGATATCATAGTAAGACAAGTAATAATAATAAGACGTTAACTGTGGATTTATTGTATTCAGACTCTTACTCTTTATGCTTTCATTACCTATTGATTCATATTTATCATACTGTTCCCTCTTACTTATTTATGTCTCTTATGCCATTGGCTGTAGCTTGATTTTTGTTATGAGGTCTTGACCCCTTGGATTTGCATATTCAGGTTCTGAAGCTTGGATCGAAGTGGAGCCATCCACAGAGGATCAAGCTTTCTTTAGTGAGCAGGCCGATTAGCTCCAGTCCTTGTGCCAGATCTCTCTTTTGACTCACGGGATCTTCATCCTACTCGTGAGCATTTTGTGGTTATATTGTATCTTTTACTTTTGGACTTGGTTGTGATGTAATACACATGTAAGGTGTAATACTTTATCATATCCTGTGATAGCTTTGTAGTTGTACTTTTCAGTTGGCATATGTATGGATACCACGCTTAGTCGTGTACTCTGATTCTTATTGTACTTATTGCTTAGAGTATAGGCGTGGGGGCACTTCTGACCTGCGTATATACGTCGCAGTGACGTCTCCGTATCCGTGGGATCGGGGCGTTACAGGTTGGTATCAGAGCCTAGGCTCTCACACCTATAGTACAATCAAGCAGCAAATTCCGGTAATTTGCTATTGCCAACTACAATGTACAAAGTTATCTAGTCCTTCTTGATCCCTTCTTGATTCCTTCCTTGTGTCCTAAATCCTTCCATTTTTCCAATCCAGTTATCTTATCCCAATTCGGTATGGAGAGAAGGACGGGACGAAACCATTCCGGACAAGCATCGAATGGACCCACGGGAGAGAATGCGGACATTCTGAAGGTCATTCAGACGATGATGGAGAACCAGCAGTAACAGACGGAACTTCTCCGGCAAGAGTTAGCAGCTCCAAAGGAACAGAGGCCGGGAAATATTTCAGACTTCAGACGGCTGCAACCAGCCATATTCACGGGTGAAGAGAAACCCCTGGATGCTGAGCAATGGCTGACAGATACCACAGACTTATTGAACGCAGCCCGAGTACCAAAGGAGAACCAAGTGGAGGTCGCCAAGATTCAGTTAAAGGATATAGCTAGAACTTGGTGGCTAGCTGAGGAGGCAAGATTGGAGAAGCCTGTCACCTGGGACACATTCTCCAAGAGTTTCTACAGCAGATTCTTCCCTGCCACTGCTCAGAAGGACATGGAAGAGCAGTTCATCAGACTTCAGCAAGGGAATAGATCCGTGGATGAGTATGCTGCGGAATTTCTCAGACTTAGCCGCTTTGCTCCGTACATGGTAATGATGAGGAGAAGCGGGCTAGTAGGTTTCAGCAGGGCTTGCAGATGGACATCCAAGTTTTCCTAATGCCCCAGCAGCAGCTGAAGACTTATCAGAAGTTCTCACCATAGCTCGGGAGGTAGAGCGTAGACTGGAGAAGAAGTAAGAGAACCAGATGAGTAACCAGGCCATGAAGAAGCCATTTCCACCCATGGGAAGAGGAGGCCCATACAGAGCAGCGAAGGTTCAGGCTAGGAGGCAACCATTCCGACCAGCTCCTTACCGACGGCCCAACCTTTTTCCTTCTGCAGCTATTGTCAGAAGCCAGGCCACATTTGACAGACTTGCCGTAGGGCAAATGGTTTATGCTTGGTGTGTGGTTCCCGAGACCATTCCATCGAAGCCTGTCCACACAGGGAATGGGGATAGCCGGCCAAGCTTTGCCAGCACTACCGGGACTGAACGGACAAAGAGCACTTCCAGGGCCACCGGGACAGAGAATCAAGGACCGATGATCAGGAGAGTTCCTCCCCCTCCTCCACAGCAAGCTATTCGCCCAGTCCAGAGAGGAGCTAGGACTGCTGCAGGGCGTGGAAGGGGTCAAGCCTTCAATTTGACAGAAGTAGAGGCTGAGACTTCTGAGGAGGTGATAACAGGTAATATCAGGGTGCATTCTAAACCTGTTTTAGCCCTCTTCGATTCAGGTGCTTCACATTGTTTTATCTCAGATCATTTTGTGGCATTGCATTCCATACCTGTTAGATCTTTAGACCACAAATGGGAGATTAGTACAGGGAATGGAGTAGTCATATCTTCTAGAGTTTGTGCTGACTGTCCAGTAGAACTTTGTGATAAGACCTTGGCCATAGATATGCTCGTACTAGACACCAAAGGGTACGACGTAATCTTAGGCATGACCTGGCTCAGTCAATATTATGCAGTTATTGACTGTAGGGAGAAGAAGATTATTTTCAGGATCCCTCTTCAACCGGAGTTTCAATTTGTGGAGAAGTGAAGTCTACTAAGAGAAAGACTCGGTTGACTACTTCGGAGGTTCAGAAGGGAATACCGGTGTGGGATGAATTTCCAGGAGTGTTTGCTGAGATCTCAGGACTTCCGCCTGACAGGATGATTGAGTTCTCTATTGATACTGTGCCTAGAACAGCTCCTATATCCAAGGCTCCGTACAGGATGGCACCTACGGAGTTAGAGATTCTGAAGAAGCAACTGCAGGAATACTCTGATAAGGGATTGATTCGGCCAAGCACTTCACCATGGGGAGCTCCAGTATTATATTGGCAAACAAGAAGGATGGTGGTAAAAGGCTTGTATTGATTATAGAGAATTGAACAAAGTTACCATCAAGAACAAGTATCCCTTACCAAGGATGATGATTTGTTGATCAGCTCATGGAGCCCGAGTATTCTCTAAATTAGATTTACAGTCGGGTTACCATCAGCTAAGGGTGAGGAAGGAGGATATTCGAAGACGGCATTCAGGACCCGTTATGGCCACTATGAGTTTCTAGTTATGCCTTTCGGAGTCACCAATGCCCCTTCAGTTTTCATGATTTGATGAACAGAGTGTTCTCGCCCTATTTGGATCAGTTTGTAGTTGTTTTTATAGATGACATCTTGACAGGGAGCATGCAGAACACTTGAGGATTGTATTGCAGACTCTACAGCAGGAGCAGCTTCATGCTAAGAAGAGCAAGGTGACTTTTGGTTGGACAGTATAGCCTTCCTTGGACACATAGTTTCAGCGGAAGGAATTCAGTTGATCCTAGCAAAGTCCAGGCAGTGAAGGATTGGCCAATTCGAGGACGGTGACTGAGATTAAGAGTTTTCTGGGACTAGCCGGATATTACCGACGCTTTGTCCAAGATTTCTCTAGGATTGCAGCTCCGTTAACCCAGCTCACTCGGAAAGGAGAAAGGTACTTATGGACAGAGGAATGTACTGCAGCTTTTGAGCAACTGAAGCAGAGACTCATTTCAGCTCCAATCTGAAGACTCCCTCAGGAAGAGGAGGGATGGTCATATTCAGTGATGCATCAGGAAAAGGCCTGGGGTGTGTACTTATGCAACATGATCATGTCATAGCTTATGCATCCAGGCAACTGAAGACTCATGAGCGGAATTACCCAACTCAAGACTTGGAGCTAGCAGCTGTGATATTTGCCTGAAGATCTGGAGGCATTATCTTCTGGGAGACAAAGTGTTGATATACACGGATCACAAGAGCCTCAAGTATATTTTCTCACAGAAGAATTGAACATGAGGCAGAGGCGGTGGCTGGAGCTGATGGCGGACTATGATATTGACTTGCAATATCATCCAGGCAAGGTCAATACAGTACCGGATGCACTGAGCAGGAAGCCAGAGAATAGAGTGCTTGTCCAACTACTCAGCAGAAGGAGTTGATTCAAGACATCATCAGATTGGACTTAATGTTGTACAAGGAGTTGATAAGGCAGGACAATTCATGACCTTGCAGTCAGTCAAATTGATAGATGAGATCAAGGAAGCTCAAAAGGAAGATCCCAGATTGCAGTCATTTCGAGGCCCAGGTAGAGGCTGGATTGAGGACTGATATCTGTATTCATCTAGATGGTGCATTATATTTTGGCAGCAGGATTTGTGTTCCCCAAGGAGAAGTTAGACAGAAGATTCTAGCGGAAGCACACAGTTCAGCCTATTCCATACACCCAGGGGGAAACAAGATGTATCAAGACATAAAGAAGCAGTTTTGGTGGAATGCTATGAAGAGGGAGATAGCCCAGTATGTTGCCAAGTGCTTGGTTTGTCAGCAGATAAAGATAGAGCATCAGAGATCAGCTGGACTTCTACAACCTTTACCGATACCTGAGTGGAAGTGGGAGCACATCACCATGGATTTTGTCACGGCATTGCCTCGCAGTCCTAAAGGTAATAATGCTGTGTGGGTAATCATTGATCGCCTCACCAAATCAGCTCACTTCATACCATTCAGGGTAGGTCAGACAACAGAGGTTCTGGCAGACAAGTACATGAAGGAGATAGTTCGTCTGCATGGAGTTCCAGTTAGTATTGTATCAGACAGAGACACCAGATTCAGATCTCATTTCTGGGAAAGCCTCAAGAAAGTCTAGGGACTCGTCTGAAATTCAGTACTTCATATCATCCTCAGACAGACGGACAATCTGAAAGGACTATCCAGATTCTTGAAGATATGTTGCGGGCCTGCATGATTGAATTCCAGGGATCATGGGAAGACCATCTTCACTTGGCTGAATTTTCTTATAATAACAGCTATCAGACGAGTATCAAGATGGCACTTTTGAAGCATTGTATGGTAGGAAGTGTAGGTCACCGATTTGTTGGGATGAAGTCGGTGAGAGGAGACTTTGGGACCAGAGATCCTGATTCAGACAACAGATAAAGTCAGGATTATCAGAGATCACTCAGGGCAGCACAGAGTCGGCAGAAGAGTTGGGCAGACACACTGAGAAGGCATCATGGAATTCCAGACAGGGGATCATGTGTTTGAAGATATCACCTACAAGGGAGTAATCCGGTTCGGTACTCGTGGAAAGCTTAGTCCGAGATATATCGGCCCATTCGAGATCTTGGACGAGTGGGAGATGTGTCTTACAGGTTGGCGTTACCGCCATCTTTGGACGGAGTTCACAATGTATTCCACGTATCGCAGCTAAGGAAGTATGTGAAGGATGATAGTCATATCCTGGATCACTCCGAACTGGAACTACAACCAGATTTGTCATACCAAGAGCAACCGATGGCCATTTTGGACAGAAGTGTCAAGACATTGAAGAATAAAGCCATACCATTAGTGTTGGTGTCTTGGAACAGACATGCACCAGGAGAGGCCACGTGGGAACGAGAGGATGTTATCCGTGAGCGTTACCTCAACTCTTCACATATTGATTGGTAAATCTTTCTTCTCTCCTTCTTTATTGCTGCCTTTCACTTCCTGTTATCCTTCTTTACCGTCACCTTTCACTTTATGAAATTTCGAGGACGAAATTTTTGTAAGGTGGATGGATTGTAATACCCCGTTCCCGGAATACGTACTAGTTGCGTATTCAGTTTTTCGATCGTATTTTTCGATTTACTTCCTGTATTTGACCGATTTCAGTTTTAAAAATCATTTTCCAATATTATGTA